>JAJEKV010000880.1:0-71714 GCA_021234155.1 Isoetes taiwanensis | reverse complement strand
GCTTAATAACATATTTCATCTTAATCATTGAATTAGCAACATTATTTCAAAACATGAATACCACCTATATTGCGTCTCTTTTAGACAATCGAAGCTGATGGTTACAACCGCTGAATTGGCACCGATCTGGATGTTTCGTAAACATGAGTAGCAACATGAGTTGTTGATTATAAACAACTGATTAATGGTTAACAGCCATAAACCATGCGTGATAAATGGTAAAAATTATGACTAGAAAAGAAGAATAGAATAGAATAGAATATGATTTTATCGGGCCCACCGAGACCAATCCGCCTATGGGACCCAAGCCGAGAGAGCAAGCAGCGATACTACCGTGATAGCCAGGAACCCCACCGGCTGGTTTCGGGAACCTTGGCAGCAATAAGGATGCCTAATATACCGTACGCTTATACATAATCACAAGTACGTACCGGTTAATGCCTGACAGTGGGGCATAATCAGTTCGCGGACGAGTATTTTCTGGTTGATTCTAATAAGTTATAGTTGTGCCAGGTTTGCGGTGGTGTTTGAGATAATTTAATTGGTATATTGAGTCGGAGAAGTTTCTGTGATTATTACGGACAGTTTTCGGAGGGCGATTTTATCTCTTTGGCTGGTAATTTTGCGGATAAAGATTTATTGCATTTCTGCCTCTTTACGCGGCTTCGGATCTATTCTCGTTCTCCTCACGCGTAGTGGTGCGCTGTAATGGAAGCACTCTGGCGCCATATGGGTAGATGGGTACAGTAGTAGTGTGTGGGCCTCGTGAGTGCGGGATTAACCTCGCCGGTTTATAATGCCACCTTGGACATGTGATGTGTTTTCGTGACTTCTGCCGTCCACGCCCGCCCTTCCCGCGCCAACGCGCCCAATAATCACGCCATGAACCAACGGCCCGCCCGTCTTTCCACAGCTTTGAGTCGCTATGGCCCACGCCACTCAAAGGTGCTGCCTGCCCATCCACAGCCACCACCCTCCGGAAGCAACACGACGCCCTCCGAATGAAGGAAGCCTGCTTCTGGAGCAAGATCTCGAGAATCAGGATTTCACTCCCGCCCGCCAAGAAAGCTGCACTGCCATCGCTCCAAGTGGTGGTGGACATTACCGTTTCACACACTGCCAGGACTGGTGAGCCAGACAGCATACGTGGCTTACCGCAGCGATCTTGTGAATCGATGGATGTATCTCAAGTGTAGAAATCTCTGCATGCTCACACAGGCACTGAAAGCAATTTCATCAGCTTTCTTGCAGGAACATAAACGCGTCGCAGACGTAGAACCCGCACGTCATCCCCGTCCTACCGCCAACCCCGCCATGTCGTGCTGAATTGGGCGAAGCAACCAGCATCCGTGGCTGCCGCATGTCTCAGCGCTACAGCCAACATCATGATGTAGTTGCCTGGACATGTGGTGAACAGCAGCTTTTCCGCGTCGGGCCTAGCCATTCTTCTAGCCGGGTCAATGGCTAAGCCAAGAGCTGGGCGGGATAGAGGGCAGCTCGCGCACTTACGTTATTTAACAATCTGGTTTCGACAGAGACGACCGAGTAAGCCTCGTAGGTTCAGATATAGCATTTCGTGGTGCCGACGGCCCTGCCAATTGCCCTAACTTATCCTGAAATTGGTCGTTTTAAATCTACAAAGTAACAAGATACTGGCGTTTATTTTGCCATCTCTCATAGAGGTTCGGGTAGAGAAGATATGGTCATTGCAGAGAATGCCGGGCTTAAGTTCGCCGCTGCGCGTTTCCAGACTTCTCCATCCTCTGCCAATCGCCGCCAAGAATCCCTAACTTGGCAAAGACAATCGACTATAATGGTGTCACGATAGCGTCGGGTCAGGGTCCCTCGCTGGTATATGGGCACAACTCTACCGGTAGTCCGGGGGTGCTCTCGGTTCCCCGTTGAAGAGTGCCGGAGATCCCAAGACCATTGGGGGTTCTACCACTTGAACTCAGTCAGATACCATCCAAATTCGCCGCCCTTCATATTGAGGCTAAGGTGCCCATTGCGACATCCCTTCAGCACGACCGCTAGGCCTGCCTCAAGCGAGGTATTGGTGCCCGCTTCCCATTGACTTTTTGGTTTCTTTTTCAGAGGATAAAATATTTATGAATGCCAATCGATCTCACACGTTTTATCATGCAAAGTTAATAACAAACGTATTTAGTGTATATAGGTATTTAACGCTTAGCGGTATCATAAGTCGATGCGTAATATCGTTCCGCGTGAAAATAACATACCTGGGAATTAAAGTATCCAAAGCCATATTAGTGAAGTTTTCTCACACGACTCTTCAGAATCCAATACCGCATTTACGCTATAAGGAGGAAAACTAAGTATAAAGAATATGAAGGTTCAAAATAATGGTTCCACTCAAGGCACCACATATGAGATATATAGAGACCCGCCACAAAAGCATGACATAAAGGAAGCAACTAGCTTAATGCGAATGGAACAAAGATTTAAAGTTTTACATATCAAAAAAATTACAAATCGGTGGGTCAATAAGAACCCCAACTCTTCCCGGCTCAAAGACATGTTGGCCTCCTACCGCGTGTTGCAAAATAGAGCAGTTCCATGGATACAAAGATTGTCGGCCAAAATTTTTGAAGCGATTAGATGGAGCATCATTACAAATAATTTGACCAATTTACGGGAGCTATGTATCATCAAATCACTTGCAACTCTCTTTGTAAATACTATTCCTACGCCCCTTTGTTAAGCGCATAATTTTGAAAGAAAATTTCTTAAATATCTACAAAGTAAGAAAAAACCTACGTGTCAATATATGCTTATCATATTTTTGATGCTATACATATTCCATTTTGCATCAATGTCTTCCATATTAACAAGTAGGTTTCATTAGTTTGCGAGCTGCCATCATCATTCAAATTCTCATCGCCCACCACTTCTTTCAAATTTTGCTTCTACCTTTCTTTAGAATTTCAAAAAGTAACTTTAGATTCCGTTAGATTATTCCATCTTCCTATTAGGGCACATAATATAACATAATATAACATATTCTATCTTAACTTTTACATAGGATCTTCTAGATTTTCTTATTGCACATAATATAATATATTTATTTTGGATTTTTCTCTATGGATAAAATTAACCGCATATTTGCAAACATCCATGACCGCCCCGGTATCTCAAGCAAACGCAATACCTGGCATCCCGTGCCCACGCCGACCGCTGTTTATCAACGTAATCTATCCTGTTGAAATCTCTACACCGAAACCCAAACCGACCTCAACCCACCAAATTCCAACTCCCCACGAGGAAATAATCGCCGGTCGCGACAGATTGAACGAAAAGGCATACGCACGGATAGTGCCAGGGTGCCCCCAGCAGCCATGCAAGTACGAACACGATGGTTTTGATCCAACAACCGTTGAAAAAGTGAATACAAAGATAAGAAGAAGTGGCGCGGCATGAACGGGTGTAAGAAAAGGTGAATTTTAGAATAATCCACAAACTAAGGATCAACTTATGAATCCAGTTCCGGTTATCTCTCGGAAGACATTTGATTGGAGAACAACATGTGATATGAAGAATACGCTATTTCACACTATTTTTATGAGGACCACCTACGAAGAACACTCCAACAAGTGCGTGACATGCAAAGTATGTGAACATAATGAAGTTGAAAATTAAGAACATGTGTTGCCAAAATACCCGACATGAGGGCTACACATGTTTGGTATAGAATATCTTGTTGTAAATGATTTGCTAGAATGTTTTGCTTTTCGAAATGTTGTAGGCCCATTTATATAGAAGTTCTACAACATAGGATACATGGATACATGTACACGGCCAGTAGGAATATTATTAGACAAAGACAAAAAAAAAATGGATGGGGAATGAAAGGGAAGTTGGATGATGTTACTGTGATGAAATCATCGAATATGTTTATAGTCATCTATAGGCCCCAGAGGTCTCCACCATTAGATTTTAATAAAAAGATTTATTTCACTTTAAACCCCGAGAGGTAATTATCTTACATTACCATTTCGAATGACAGCAATTAGCAATCTTTGCAAAAGAAGGAGGAGAAGCTACTCTGAAAAGCAGAAACCATCCTGGAAAGAGAATTTTGAGCAATTTATTAGGATGTTCATAGGATTATTAAGGTTGACCCTTGCCTCAAGAAGTTCAAAATGCAAATTGGTTAGTGACCGCATTGAAGATAAATACTAAACTTTTCAGCTAATCAAAGTTGCATACCAAACAATAATGTTCAATTGACAATCAAATTCATCTTCTCTTTCCCTCCTTTCACATGCGCACATAAAAAAGCATTACCACACTTTTAAGGAAAACAATGGACTTTTTGCATTAAAAAGGAAAAATCTCAAACCATCACAAAATATATGCCGCATAAAGTTTGGCTCTTTTTTATTTTTGATTGATCATGACCGTATTCAAGAACCCAGGATGGCGCTAGCTAAGCGGTCTTTGAAAATAAGATAACAAGATGTATATTACTAAAAATGTACTAATAGAAACAACTCTGTAATTTGTCAAAGGATGGGGATAGCTTGTGCTTTCTTCTTCTTTTAAAAAAGGATCTAAAAGCTCATAAGTATATATCAGTGCATCTATATAGCAGCGGACGGAAAATTCCAGAATTCAGGAGAGGCAAATTTGCTTAGCGGATAGGCATCTGGAATAATAAATTATGATACCATACTAAATATCAATTAATCTCTACATAGATAGGTATTTTGATAGTTAGAAGTGGTATAGCTGAAGCAGCGTTTCATATATTAAAGTGAATGTCTGTCATCATCCACGTCACTCAAACCAAACCGCCACATTAGCAGTTCTCATGCAATTCCAACAAGCTTTCACTTCAATCTATATCATGCCTTTCTCGCAACCGCTTCAATCACATTTACCGTACCGCAATGGCCCCAAGGCACCACCTCCCAGCCATGACATCCTCACAGTTCGCTTCATTAGCCCCGCCGCCCAGAATGCAAAATAACGCTTCTTGACGTCAGACGCCTATCATTTTTCTCTCGCCGCCAAACCCCCACTTTGTCCACTGTGAATGTAAGTACTCTTCATAACAAGCCTTTTCTATTTTCCATATTCCTGCCCAGCTCTTGGCTCCCCTATCGACCTTGTAAGGCGTAAACCTTCCTCACATTAAAGTCCATCCTATCCCTAGCTGCCTTCATCGCTGCGGTAACAATGTCTTATCTTGGATTCATTGTTTGCTTGTGAAAATTTCATAGGATCTTCTCCATCTCGGTCTTGACACTTAAATTTCATCAAAAGAAACTGTGATTCTTGTCCAAACTTCCCATTTAGGTTGAGCCCTTCTCCCTAAGCGGACTCTCAGGTTGCGGTTTTGAGGCTGACTGCCTACCAGCAGTGACCCTAGCATTTCACGATGATCATAAGTTTTAAGCAGTCACCATCATATCCTAGGGATATTCTAGCATATACAGGATATGCCAAAAAACCCACATAAACAAGGGTTTGCCCCTAGGGCAACCCAAAATCCTTCTTACTCTTCCAATGATATGCAAATAAGGTGATTGGGGAAGGACCCTTGCTTTTTAATTCAAATCATTTAGTATTTTTTTTTCTACTAAGGATACACAAAAGGATGCTAATGTGCGTATGCCAACACCACACCACACCACACAAACATTGCTAATGGAAGTGGAAAAAGAAAATCAAGAAGACTCTGAGTGCCCAAAATCGAGACATAAATGTTCTAAGACTAGTATGGTACCAGTAAAACTAAACGGCCCAAACTAAACATACCAGAAAGTAAACTTAAGAGGACAACTTGTCATTTTGTTCCAACCTAAAGTCCCACTATTTTGAGTCAAGTCTCGTGACTTGTGGTAGATAGACAATCAATATCCCTATTGGGCAAGCTTCAACATAATTGAGGTATGTGTTGTAGCTAGGGTTGAATAATGAGGTATCTTTGCCATAGGATTTGGTCGACTATCAACATATATCAAGCCCAGCAGCGCTTCAAGTTTGACAAACCCCTAATTTTCCAATGACAGGCACTTTTTTTTTTTGCCTTTCACATGACAGAAGGTTGATCAATTCCAACCTTTCAACCGACATACAAAATTTAAATTATCTGAAGACCATTTTTCGATATATAAACTTAGAACAAAAAGCAGAAATTACATAGTAGTAAATACTAATATGAACATAGAGTTAAAAAACAACATAATTCAAGAGTTAAAAACATAGAACATAGAGTTAAAAACATACTAAAAACATGAGTTAAGAAATAGAATAGAATAGAATAGTTAAGAGTTGCATCATAAAAACAACATAATTCAAGAGTCATCAAGACATTGTTTGTCCTCTTCTACGTTTGTATTCCAAGCATCAAAGCATGCTTTCCAATCCACACCCCAAATGGTTTACTCCACATGGAAACCATCATAGTAGCATCCAATGTTTCGTGTTCATGCTGGCCCTCGCACCACTTTCGACGTTATTTTGAGAGAGAAAACCTCTCACAACATGCCGGTAGCTTCCCCGAATAACCATGCAACACTGCCAGAGACTCATAAGTACTTTGGAAAGTTGCTTCACCAACTATCTGGTTGTTCCATCCTCCTTCTACAAATAGTCCAAGCCACCAACATGTTTTTTATTCTTGGCTGCCCTAAAAGTGTCCCAACAAAGTCTTCTCTCACTAAAACAACAAGCTACATCCACCTTTTGAACTAAACTTAACAAGCTAAAGTACATCCACCCTTGGACGAGGGAATCAGGTTGGGATCGGGATTTTGTGATTTTAATATTGTTAGTTTTTCAATGCTTACCCACCCAATTAATTTTTTTATAGGATATTAAGGTATTGTATGTACATTAACTCTAATATATACCTATAAAAATAACCCTAAGGTACACAAAAATGAAAGGCAATTTTATATTTCGACCTTTCAAATGCCATACACTTTTTTTGCCTTTCACCATGACGGGCAAATTCATATTTGTTACCCTTCATGCTCACCGTGGCACTTTTTTTTCTAGCCCTGTTTGTGGGCAAAAAGCAAAAACAGCATGAAAGTCAGTCAGTTGAACACGGCCCGTAGTCCTAACATTTCATGCTCGGGGCTGTGCTATAGTCGTCGAGAAGCTTCCCTACTTCATTTTCATCTTTTATATTAGATTAATGGAACAACTTGATGAATATTTAATTTTGTGACTGAGTTTCTACCACATTAAAGCTTTTCATGTTTCCTACATAGGCTATTAGACAAATGTTTTGTTTTTGTGATGTTATATTTCATAGTAGCTCTTGTAAACACCTCCTTCAAAAACTTTGCATGGTATCTTTCTATTCATATCTTGGTACTGACAATACATAAGGAGTTGCTTTGTTCATTCCTTCGACTGTATTGCCAAATTCAAGATACCTAATACTTTCAATTTTTGTATACATTCTATTCGATTCTCAAAGATCAAATCATTAGAAATACAATGGACAGAGGAAAAAAAAATTTTTACGTCATGCAATATTGGCAGCATCCGACTCAAGAGAGCAGAATTTCCAACATCATATTGGCAAGAAGGAACTGAAAAATGAGATCTATCCTCCACCCTGAATTTTGCCTCACAGGTTTATGAGACTGACCACTTTTGGGGCCCGAAATCAACCACCTGAATAACTACATGAGGGCTGCTTCTGGTGTGTTTCTGTAGAAGATTCATTTTCCAAACTCTGCTCAGAATCAGGGCTCTGATCTGCACGGATTTGATCCATACCAATACTGCCAATAGAAGGAGGAGGTTTATTCGAGATCTGGGCTCGGCAAAAGGGGGCAATTTGAATTCATCAGAAGCCATTTTATCAATGCAGGAAGATGAAATGCATGGGCGCACAGAATTCTTAGCTCTTCATCATCCTGGAATTTCCAAGACATACTGCACACAATCTGTAGATTCAACTACCGCTGCTCCGGATTTGAAAATATGAATCGGAATCATTTGGATCACAGATTGATCCAAAACCCTTTTGAAAGTGGAGATCCAAATCTGCTCAATATCGAAGGTCCGGGCCGGATTGGGGGCTCTGTTGCGTCGGAAATGCCTGAAGAAATTCTCCAGCCGATACAGTAGCGAAGAAATATGCAGTAGTATACGAGTAAAAGAAACCCAATTACAAGAAGGGCCAAAACCCCCACTAAGACGGCAAGAAAAACACCTTCCTTCGATCCATGCTTGCCGCTGCTGCTAGACGAAGGAAAATTGTGAGGCACCAGGGGCGGATTGAAAGAGAAATTTATTGACATTTTTCTTCCGATGTTAAGAAATTGGAGGTCTGATGCCAATTTCCGGCTGTTTGCAGCAAAAATTCTTCGATCCGGTGCGATTTATATGAAGCGACAGAAGGTACTAATGAACGCATTAATTTGTAAAACAAAAGTGCAAAGCTAAGGAAGGCAGACAGAAGCTTTGTTAAAATGCGGGCAGGTCCAAAGTAGAGAGTAGTTCAAAATGGGCCATAGCATGGCTTATCTGTGCCATGTTTTAGCTTCATTTTCGTCCACATAAAGCCACTTTTTTCTATTTAGAAGCCCTTTGCATATCAATATCAAGGTAGTGAACTCTCGGTTTTTTTCTATTAGAAGTCCTTTCTTCGGGGCGGGGTTTTTTAATCCTGTCAATAATACGCTTGCTGCTCTCTTTTTGTTTCGATCCCATAGGCCAATTGGTCTCCGTGGACGCTAAAAAACCTATTCTATTCTATTCTTTGCTTTTCAATGTAGTAAACTCCCGGTTGGTGAGCTAATAAAATTGAACCTATCTCTGTTTTGTCCATGGAAAACGAGATCCATACAATTGGAATGACCCCTGTAATAGTTCATCTCACAACCTAGGTGTAAAAGGTCAATTTAAGATCATGTATAACATTTTTCTATTAATATTGCTAGTTTGACTAAATTTGTGGTGAACATGTCCCCTCTAGTCTATCTATGACTAGACTTTCTATTGTAATGTCATAATGAACATGAAGATGGTTGATGTATGCATGATGATATTTAGGAATATGTAATATATGTGGAAAAGATTCAGAGGTATAACTTTAACTTTTTTGGGTTGGCCTTAAGGGTAGACTCTCCTTCATGTGGTGGGTGCACAAATATCTTAAGAATATTTTGCGTATGGCCAATCAGAGGTCGTCTTTGCCTCCAAATAGCGGGAATATTCATTTTTTGACATTATCAGGTAATTGCTTGGTCAACCAATAACCCATTGCCCCTTCATCCCTGCAAATGAAAAGGAGGTCTGATTCGACCTACAATAGTAGGCTTGCATGCGGCGGTATGAATATACAACTTTGTCATGAAGTCCACATTCTTAAATCTACAAGGCCACATTGCATGTCTCGTAGACAATTGGTCCAGCAAATACCATCTGACCTAAAAGATGGAACTGCATCACTAGACCAAAATGGAAGTTTTTTGGGCTTCATCAAAATGTTAACAATTTGGAAAGGTTTATTACAATTTCTTTGCTTTAACTTGCTCATCTTTCGAGGTTAGGACTCGGGGATAATATCATGAGGATGTTTTTATTTTATTCTTTCAGATGGGGCTGGTCAAAGTAAGTTTTGCAACTTATTTGGAATGGTAGACTAGAAAATCTACCTTCTGGACTTTTATGTGTAAAGTGAGGGTCCTTGTTTTTTATTATCATTATTGGTGCAAAGCATAATAGCTAGTTATCAATATCGAGGAGTAATCGATAACTAGTTATCGGGCACTATTCTACCCATATAAGCCCCATAAGGTGGTTATTGGTCTTTGCCTCTACCGATAAAAAAAAAAATGCAGCGGCCTGGGTCACACATTTTAGGTATTAGCCTAGGCTTTAACGATAACCTTACCTTAGGGATAAAACCCTAAAGATAATTTATTTTATTTTTTTGTTTTTTAGAACTAACCGTACCAGAATTTCTCATTTTGCAAGTAACTAATAAGGTTGTAAGTTTGCAGCAAACCATCTGCTTTACAGTTTTGATCATTATAATCAGAAGCAATCTGTTATCTGGATGGTCAACGGTAGAAATTTTTGTCATAATCACCACAGGCATATAGATGGAAGGGAATGAAGAGGGCGTAAATCTTTTCAAATTGTATAATATTCTATAGGAAAGATATATATGCATTCTTACTTCTAAAAGCATTGCTAAATGGATAGCAAATTGTTACCCAAATTGTCAAGGCTAGAAATTTGTGTCCCAATTACCTATGTCTAGAATGAGATGGAAGAGGGTGAAGAGGGAAGATATTGGGTGGAAGGATGAATCCTCTGCTTCTAGTCTTTCAAAAGATTATATTTTTTATATATATTAAAAATGTGATAATTTTACGATTTACCAATTCTTTTGAAATATACACATCCATTCTTGTATTACACGTGAGATTGGATATAGCAAATCTGGAAATATTAGCAAAAGCAACCAAGTTCTTTGCCTAGTTTTTAAGTAGAAATAGGGTGTTCTTTTATCTATATACTCTAGTTTACGCGTGTGCTGGTTCAGTGTGCATAGTTTACTTCCATCGCATTGATTTTGTGATCAAGTATCTTGTTGGACCCCTGCAAGGAAAGCCTGATGCCTTGTCTCAATGCTCCTACGTTGATCCAAAACTGGATGATTTCGCATTTGATCAGCAATCACAAGTCATTCTAGGGCCTGACTGGTTTCAGCTTATGGCCATCATATTGTTCGAGAGGCCTCATAATCCTTTATTATAAAGTTTTAGTGTATGTCGTGCATAAAACCCTAAAACTTTCGACGGCCCAGATTTCACTAAAAATTTTGGACGGTCCTTGAAACCCTAACTCTATTTTCGACACTTAGGTTCTCTTCTTGGCTACGACGCCCAATGGCGAGCTATGGCAGCTAGGTTTGAGGTATTAGGGTTCACAGACTGCTCCGCTTCTCCATAGCCAAGCGCACCCATATCCGAGCCGATGGATGGCCGGGCCCTGCACCATGGTCAAGAAGATGGTGGATTTGTTTTTGTTTAGGATTTCAGTAGCGAGAAAAAGAGGGTTTTTAGTCCGTCGATCTATCTCCCTCGGCCGGGGGCACAGCCACGCTTTCTCAGCGGCATGCCATAGCCAAGCAATGCTAAAATATCCCGTTGAGTAGGGTATAACTTTAGCCATGAGTCTTTTTTCCTGGTTAGTTCTTTGCCATGTGCCACCGCGGCTATGGGTTCCTGTGAAGTGCCACACTTCTCATCCATGCTTGCACAAATCTACACACATAATATATGGAAAGCAAATATGGATGATCACTTTTATACTTCTTGAATAAAAGCTTTCCATTATCTCGCATTCTAAAATTGATTGCTTACTTGAACTTCACATTTTACAAAGTGTCTCTCGCATCCTGGTAAGAACTAATGCTTACCTTAGCCCTAAATCCAATAGTTGTTTCTGCTCCTAGCTCTAACGCTTATTGTAGATTTGCTAACCCCAGAATGAGCATGCCGCTTACAACCTCATGGAAGAGGAAACGTTTGAAGAGGTATTCAAACCTGTATGTTGCTTTCAATCTCTTGCTTAGGAATAGGGATTTCTAAACGTCCGAAAATTCAGTTGTCTTAAGGAAGGAGTGAAAGTTTTGACGATGCCTCCACTATGATATGGTTTCCAGACGCCTACACTTGCATCACATGAGTAACACAAAATCAAAAATTTATCCGCTGCTCAAAAACTTCTCCCAATCCCTCAATTTGAGACCAATTTGAGACGACTAGCATGCTTTAAGCGATGTTTCCAACATAGCGCTTTTTTTGCATAGCAGCTTTTTGCAATCTGTGCCAATTGGATGTCGCTATCAAAAGTTAAGAACATCCATCGCCATATCGCCAATGTGTTTTAGGTACCGCTATGCACATGTATGGTAAATGTGGAGCTATGCAAGATGCATATGCGCGGTTTCGTAGTATATCCAATCGAAATTGTTTTTCCCCGAATATTATACTTTACGCTTACACCAAACACCTGTTGGCACAAAAGCCACAAGTGTATTGCTAAGCTTTCCGTATGTGCTCAAGTTTCGCTCTAGCTTCGGGCCTCTTCGTGAAAATGGCTAATAGCTCTATAACCGTAATTTTAGTCAAATTGGCTATTAATGGAAGGATTTATATAAGGTCACATGATCTTGGCATGCTACAGCAGATTCGGATTTTAAGGAGAAGGATTCACATAAGCTCCTTGCTATCTTCTGATGCTTTAACAGTCCCACTAAAGGCCCCTTTGCTTTTACATTTTTCCGTGGATTTTGCCTTCTCGTAATTTTGCATTACAAAGGGAAAGACGGCCGCCTTCTTTTGCTCGATCAAGATGGGAAAATTTTTGATAACCCTTTGCTTTATTAAGAATCCGTGCATTAGAAAAGAATAAATGGCGAATTATGATACGGATGGCCATTCCTTGCTCATTTCTGCTCGGTCCGGCCGACAAATCTATAATGGAATTGCTAGAGGCACTTCCGGACGACCAAGATGCTTGAGATCCACGAAACGCTAAGTTATGATGCAAAGACGCACCTTTAATAACTTAGCCTTTGAGGAAAACTCGGTGTCGCTAAAAGTTCGAGTATAGGAGATTTGAGAGTGGACTTGCTTAATGCAAACTATCTTATTGTTTTCTCTGATATAAGAAAATGATGGCGCTGTTGCCTCTGCTCTACACACAAAAGAATAAGCTTCTATACAAAAGATTAGCAATGCTCCAAGAAGGAATCAAGAGAGAAGGAAATGAGGCACCATCCCATGAGGTCTTCAAGTTTATGTGGCGGTGAACAAAAATGGCAAGAATTTGATATCATGTTCTAAAGGGAAGACATTCTAAGCAAAAATGTAGCAGGATGAAAAGCCAACAACATCCTGAGTCTCTAAAACCTCCAAGATGCATCAATCTAAGAAAAATGGAGAAGCTACCTGCCCTAGCATTATCCATCATTCAAATCATCGGTTGCTTTTAAAAGAGCCCATCCTTTAAGTATAATAAATAGCCACAAGATGAAGGCCATATTTGAAGTTATGGCATTCAAATGAGAGTTGGAAGCTTGGTTTTATAGAGAATAGCTGAACGTGTGGGATGGCATGCCCAAAGTGGCATTGTCATGCAGGTATAGCTTAAATCCATGTCACCGCAGACTCGATTTATGTCTCCCATTATGTATTAATATGTATTATGTATTAAATTGCAATAGGTGTGTAGTCATGCACCAATGGTTGTATATGTTCTACAATATTTTTTACTAAATTGTTAGCAGATCTTTTGTGGGTAGGAATAAGGGACAGTAGCAAGAAACATTAAAACTTTGCATATCTAATGGTATATTAGAACAAAACACTATCTATCTTGCTTAACTTTCAAATAGAATTTCCAAATGTTTTTGATATCCCAGTTTATATTATTTACTTTCAACATAACCCATCTTCTAAATTTGATACCTTACCATGAAATAAAGACCCATGTTTTTGAATGGTGATTTCTCAAATTTGTTGAGTGCATAAGTGACCATATTTCAAAGGAGAGCAAGAAGTTGGTGGTTGATGCAATCCTTACTGCAAACGAAAAAAGTATATAATTACGTAAGTTTTAGCGAACTATGAAAACTTTGCACAAATTCAATTTATCGAACTATGAAAACTTTGCACAAATTCAATTTATGTTAGTACCCTAAAAGTTGAACTTAAAAGTTGGATAGTAGGCACGAGTTCAATTTGTGTTAGAACCCTAAAAGTTTGATGAGCCATTCTTAGAGATATTATAGTAGTCGTACTTGGGAATATTCAAAAAAATCCATTAGCTCCATCCTTTATCTTTGCAATGTTTCATATTTAATTCATGAGAGCCATGCCCACAAGTTTCATGTTTTGTTTGTGCACACAATTAGCAACATCCGATATTTCAATTTAGAGCTTCAATTAAAGGAACCAAGTACCTTTAAAGGTAGCTATAGATAAGGGATGCAACACACACTAAATAATGCAATCAATGCAATGCATCCAAAGGGGTTGCATGGTGATGTTCACAACACATCCATAGCCACAACACGTCTAAATTCATATAAAAGCAAAGAAGATAGAGTGTCTATATCAAATTTGGTACACAAACCTCAACAAGTCATAGACATGGCCACTTGCATTCTAAAAGTTCCAAAATGGTCAATGGCCGTGGTTACTCTACAAGTTCCAAAATTGATCCAAGGGCCCAAAAGTTACTTTATGCAAATGCACAAGTAAGATTCTTAAATTATGCCAGAACTGCCGCACCATTACTAGTACATCCTTGTTGGAGTCTATTCCGACATCTCTTCCCTTTGATCCCTTGGCTCGGAATGTATTTTTAAATCTTGGCTCTGCATCATCTTCTTGGCAAATGCGGTACCTATGATCATTTTGATATTCGGGATGTTCTGTTTCGTGATAGACTTTTGTATGTTCCAGATGATGCGTCTAAAATTGTGGTTTACCAAGCTTACCATGACTCATCTATGCCGAACATTTTGGAGTAGCCAAGACTCTTGAACTTATTAGTGGAGAGTATTAGTGGCTTGGACTATGCCGCTCTGTTGAAGTTTTCATTCGATCCTTTGATGTATGATGTCGAGATAAGTAAGGTTCTAAGACATCTTTCTCATGATCTTCTTCAGCAGCTGCTTGTTCCAAGGACATTGGAAATGTTTTGTTGTGGTTTTTATTCCCGAGCTGCTGCTCTCTCACGGTCATGATGCCATCAAGGCCATTGTTGATCACTTCTCTAAGAAGACTCATTTTATTCCTTGCAACGTCACCATCACCAGCGAGGTAACATCTAATCTTCTTCTTTGTAAATTAGTTAGTTCATAAATTGCCAAACACTATCGTGAGTGATCGTGGGCCTCAGTTCGTCGCAAGGCTTTGGAGGCAACTTTTGGAGTTATTACATGATGTCGACCATTCATTGACTTTCAATCATCATCCAAAACGTAACGGACAAGCAAAATGCACTAACTAGACTTTGGAACAATATTTGAGGTGTTTTATCAATTGCTAGCAGGATGATTGGACCGATTGATTTCCATTAGCTGAGTTTGCCTATAATAACTCACCACATGGTTCTATTGTAGTCAGACCCTATTCTTTTTGAATTCTGGCCTAGTATCCTCGTTGGTCTCGTGATGCCGTTAGATATGACTCTGTCAATCATAGTGTTGAGTCTTAACTTAGAAATCCAGGCTCTTCAATCGGATCTTCTGCACTATCTTCTTCTGAATACATGAACACTATCGACATTAGGTTGATTTGCAAAGTTTGAAACTTCTGCATTTCATATTGGTGACTCTATCTGGCTTCCAATGTATTAGCCTCTCTATCTCATGTTCTTTGCAACAACTATTGTCGCTTTGGTCTTTGTTGTATCACGACTTAGGTCAGTGATGTGGCATTTCGGTCAAGCTCCCTCCAGTTATTCATCTATATCTGGTATTGCATGTTTTACTATTGAAGCTCTACACTCCTAATCCCTTCTTGGGTCTTGTTCCTTCGTTTCCTCCATCAATAAAAATTGATGATCATGAGGAGTTTAAACTCTAGGTTTCTGCATCGGCCATTATATTACTTGTCGATTGGGAAGGAGACTCTCCAAGTGAACAGAATTGGGAACCTGCTAAGAATCTGAGTAATGTATATTTTGGACTCTAAGTTTCTACACCAACAGTTATATTACTTTGTCAATTGGGAAGGATCCCCAACCTAATTCACTGGAACTTCTTTAGAGAATCTAACTAATGCTCCTGACAAAATTGCCGAGTTCCATTCGCCTCAAGCTCTGAAGAGTCGATGTCGCCATAGGAGAGGAATGATGTGATAACCATATGGGTATTTATACCATACGGGCATTATACTCATATTTACAAAAGATGGTCGTCACATAAATGCAAAAGATGGTCATCACCTAGATGCAAAATAGTAGTCGCACAAGGCAAGACTTGAACTCGCAAACTTCTAGTTACAAATCATTCGCCTTAGCTAAGTGAGCTACCAGTACTTGTTGAAGGCATCTTCTTATATCTTCTTTATATGCCGGAGTTGTTTCCAGGAGGTTATAAAACATTCTGGAACATACATGCATGCTCCAAACTTAGAATGGTGTAGTCTTGACCATTGGACTAGATATATATAGAGACCCTTTATTCACGTCAAACCATACCGGTTCAACACTAGTCTTGAGCCTTTTTGCCCAAGTCCATGTATTTAGCTCTGATCTATCATGTATTTCTAGTGTTTTAGCATATTTTTTGTGTATTTCTCATGCAGTTTCTGTTCATGTATGTTCATGACATTACTAAGCAATGACATGTGCTGTTCAATATGACATTTACGATGGTGCCCATGGCCACAGTCTATCCCAGTTGAAGTAGCTAACCCCGTGTCACTTTGATGGTGTGCCATTGCTTCATGCCAAAATGTGGCTACCTTCCAATCCCCTCTATTTATCCAAAATTGTGAAAATGCCCTTGTTTTAAAGGTTACTTTTTGCAAAAATGACCGTAACATTTTTGTAATGATCCAAATAGAAATGTGTGCTTCAGAGATATTGTAGATGCGAATGATATCTTCCCAAGAAAGCTAAAATTACCTCAATCGGAGTCTAGAATCATAAGTTATGTTACTTTTTGTACACATATGTGTGTACGGATTTATAATGCCATAACTTAAGACTCTGGACTCCAATTCAGGATATCATCCTCATTTACAATGCATCTGAAGGGAAAATTCTCATTTCGATCATCACAAAAAAGATACATGCACTTCCATCAAAACTACTTTTAAAATAGGGGCATTTTTATAATTTTGCATAAATATAGGGGTTGGCCTTAAATGGTTTTCTATTCAAATTAAGATTGGCTAAACCTATGAAAAACAAAAGTTCATAGATTCTTTTTTTTTTTTTTTTTTTTTGGCAAAATTTGATAAATAAAGCCCTTTAACTATCTTCTCACTTGGCTAAAGTGTAAAATTTATATGATATAAAATTCTTGTGTTGGCGAATCTTTTCTTGGTCGGTAGCTAAAGTGCAACTATTTAGCTTCAAAATTTGAGAACTCATTAAGACGTGATTGACAACCGATAAACGATAACAAAGATGTTCAAAGTTAATAATTCATAGGTGACAAACAATACCATTTGAAGGAACACACATATTTGTAATTTCTAAATGGAAGAGGTCCTTGAGTAGATTCGGCATGGCTTTTTAAATGATCAGGGTGCACTAATCAGCTTCAGAGAAGG
The DNA here is from genome assembly GCA_021234155.1 of Isoetes taiwanensis. NCBI lineage: Eukaryota > Viridiplantae > Streptophyta > Lycopodiopsida > Isoetales > Isoetaceae > Isoetes > Isoetes taiwanensis. The sequence continues at coordinate 54,411 of JAJEKV010000880.1, read as the reverse complement.
CGATTCAACACTGCATGTGCAGCCAATCTTGACTAAACCCAAGGCGTGCAGAATTCCCCCCTTATTGAAATGGCGAAATTATTACTTTTCTTTAAAAAATGACCTTTATTAACTTTGGCCACGAAATTTTACTAAAGGTTCAAAAAATTGCCATTTGGAAAATTTTAGCCACTCTTTAATACTCTAGGTATTTTTATACATTTCTCATATCACATAGTGTACCATTGCTTCATGCCATAATGTGGCTACATTCCAACATTATTTAAAGTAAGCCATGTAGCTATGGCTTTAATTTCTATATATGACAACATCTTTATATCTAGAAAACAATTCTTCCTCCAAATTAAGAAAATAGAAAACAATTCTTCTTCCAAATTTAAGGAAGACACTAGATAGCCATAAACATAACCTGCAGGATATCTAAAGAGAGAAAATACCAGCCAAAAAAACTGTCATCTCCTAACTTTTTTTCCTGGTACTAGTCTTTTGATTTCTGCTTCACTAGTTGAGTGACTCGAAACGGAGGTGTTAAACTGTTTCTCCTTAAATCACACTGCTTGGTATTCCTAGCTATACTAGAATGATGTAAATTCTAGACACAAATAGACAATATGCAGATTTTTCATTCCAACACTGGCACCAACGACGTTAGATTCCTAAATCATGGCATCTAAAGATTCATCTTCACTGCCGGTAGCCATTCTTTCGGAACATCACCAGCTTTAGTGGCAGATTACAATTACAGAGCTCACGGCTCATAGGAAGACCAATGACTTCAACCTCACGCAATAAAAAACTCCACCATAAAGTTTATCGAAAAAGAGTACCCAGGAAAAAGAGATTTATATGTGTCGGGGCAAGAGAAGGGATCGAATCTTGCCAAACTGCGTTATATACATGTAGGAAAAAACCACTTCCATAGCTAAAGACTGGAATAAGTAATGTAAAGTCTCAAAATTATGCCCTTCCAGCTTAAAAGTTCTTAGCATCTCTTGACCGCAATTAACTGCCTATAACACATTTCAACTAATCTCTAGGTTAGCCCTATCTCCAGAAGCAAGCCCGTCAGTTATCTAGTTATAAATTAGTCATTTTCCTTTATAACATTTTATTTTCAAGCAATGCTAGTTCATACATATATCCCCCCCTTTTTTTTTTTTTTTTTTAGGATCAAATTAATTAATTAATAAGAAATGAAGTACAAGAAGAGCCACGAGGGGGTACACTCTGCGAACAACGAGCTCAGGCGACAATCCATATAGCTCTAGCTCATAAACCTATCCTAGAACTCATAGAATGAACATACATTACGGTCTACAATAAGGGAGGGTCCTTTCCCGGATATTCTTTTTTGAAGGGGGAGAGGGAGGGTACCTCAATTGAGAGATCAACGCACCCTCGGTTGCGGCGCTTCATTCCTAAAAACCTTTATGCCGTAAACCGGCTTCTATATGAGCCAAAGTAGCCATGCCTTACGCAGATGGAAGGCTAGTCTCCTAACCAGGGGCCACCTGCTAGGATATATCCTAGAAGAACCTCTTGATTGTGGAGAGAGGTATGATAGAGGCATTGGACCCAATGCCATGCGAGGCTGAATCTCGTACACAAGAACATGCAAGTGTTCCAAGGTCTCAACAAAGCCCACCACGATAGGACACAATTGATAAATAGTTTTATCTTGTGAACCCATGTGTTCACCCTCAATGATTGGTGCACCATCTACCACAATAACACGCCGAATATTGGGGAGGGGGGAATTCCACCCATCTCCAAATCTTGCCCCCACTCGTCTCCGTGTACCAGATCCCAACCGGCCCACGGGAAGCTCATCCCGAATCGCCAGAAGCTCATAACAGGACTTCACAAAGTTTGAATGGTCGACCTTCCGGATGACACCGCCACACTCGATCCGTCCCTTGAGAAGGGTTCAGCGGAGATTATTTGCCACCTGAGCCTAAATAACGCTATCACATTCCAGAAACTGAAACCTATTATGGAAGAACCTGTCCAAGGAGCGGTGTCCATCAAAGTACCAATCCTCCACGATACGACCCCATGTTGTGTCCATCTACATTGAACCCAAAGGTCACCGGATGATGCCAATACCAAGGGTGATGCACCTGGGGCGAGAGGGATTCACCATGGCGATGACGCTAACTGGATACAACTCGAAGCGTCAATCTCAAATACCGGGCGGACCTGCTCCCAGGCTCGTAGAAGCCCCATCAGAAAGGGAGAGGCATTCACATATGGCCTGATATCCGCGAATAATGCCTAGGGAAGCCACGCAGAGACAACATGCTTATGAAAAACTATCGAATAAACCAGAGACTGATGAAGCAGGAGGCGAGTCAAGCTCATTCCTGAGGATCGCGAAAATGAACTTGCAGATCAGGATCTTGCTATGGAGTGAGAGGTCTAAGATCCCCAGGCCTCCTGCAGCTTTAGGCCGTATGCATTTCCACCACGCAACCTTAACCACCGCCCCTTCCTCATTACCTCCCCACACGAAGTTATGGATCATAGCAGAAATTTCCCGGATCTGGCCCTCCAGTGCAAGGATGATAGATGCCATATAAATATGCGTGGAGCATAAAACAGACTTTGCTACTGTGATCCTGCCAGCCACGAAAAGCTTTCCACCTTTCCACCAATTATGTCGATGCCAAATGGAATACGCAAGAGCATCTGCCCTGCACCTGCATTTGCCAGGGAAAGTGGGACAACATGGCGGGCATGGGTTCTGCCAACAGCAACAACTCAAAACACTTTGTCCAGTTCAATAGACAGCCTGAAGCAATAGAGAATCTGTCCAGAAGCTCTTTCATGTTTAATAAGTTCCACTCATCGGCCTGTAAAAAAAAGATGTCGTCATCGGTGTACTGGCTTCCAATCTGTTGCGATCCATCCGCCATCCTCAACCCCTCTATGACACCCACATCCACCGCCAAGTTTTGCAACTGAGAAAGGGCTTCTGCGACAATGGTGAATAAGTAGGGCACCATTGGGCACCATACATATATTCTTGCCTTATAATCTCTTGCAGTTGTACCAATTTACTTCGTAGATGATCTTTGCTAACTTTGAGACCTATGTACTTCATCTTTCCGTTTTAACTTCTTACATCTTGGTATTTTTATTTATTGTTAATTAACAATTTCTCAACACAAAGCAAAGACATCAAAAATTCAACAAACAAATATCAACTAAACAAATTGCACGACGCTGAACTGAACTCTCCACATGCACAGAAGCCTTCCAAGGAATGACTTGCTTGTTTAGCCACGAACAGAAGCCATCAAAGGCCAAATCAGTCTGAAGTTATTATAGCACCAAGCAGATATACATGGAAAAAGAGCTCATTCATTTGGTTTTGTGACACTAGTCGTAGTACTTAGAATAGACTACCTGGTTTGAATACACTGAGCACTACCACTAAGCTAGCAGTGTTGTGTATATCCATTAAGCATATTTTCCAACACTCCTGGAAATTCTTGGATATCATGATGCTCCTGAGCTAGTCCTGCACTAGATAGGCATCTTCAATAGAAAGTATGCTTGCATAGTTGTTAAGCTCTCTAATGTCTTTATAAAAGCATGGACACTACAAGAGGATAGCCATTTTTCATCACTTTAATATCACCTAAATTTTCAAAAAGCATTAAGTGATATAAATAATGATATTCAAGGTATGTGGCGCTACCAATGACAGGATTTTATCATCTATAGCATCATCAGCATCGTCAAAAATTTGGTCAACAATTATAACAGTACTAATTAATGACAATATATGTGTTACTAATAGCGTCATCAATAATACCATATATCGCATCAACTTTACCATCATTTATTACTCCAATAATGTTAATGATAATATAAGCGTTATAGCTTATGCCAGTTATAGTATCACATATAGCTTCATGTATAATATCACATATTGACAATATTATATTAGTGCTAGCATATGACGCTATATGTGTCGATAATAGCATCATGGATAATATCACGACTTACATCACTCTTACTATCAATACTTGCAATTTTGATAATAATAATACAAGTGTTAATGCTTATGACAATTGTAATATCATTTGTAATGGCACTACCTTGTTCAAACTCCCATAGAGAGAGTACACAAAATGATATTATTTGAGAAAAAGATTCTACAAACTCCCGACAAAGTACACAAAATGATATTTTTAGAACACGAAAGAAAAATATTATTTCTTGCGTAATAGGCCAAAGGTTCAAATTGGGTAGGAGACCATCTAATTTTCGTACTTTGACCATGGTTTTTATAGATTTGACACCTATATATCATATTCACTTGTGCCAAAGTGCTTATATATTTCCCACTCTAAATAACTATGTACTAGATAATCTTTAGGAGGAGGCCATTATGCATTACAAGGCCCAGCGCCTCCCCCGAGACGAGGCGATGCAAAAGGCGATTGGGCTTGCCAGTCGCCTTGATACGAGAACCCCAGTTTGCGCCACGGTATACGCATATAATGGCCTCCTCCTCAAGATTACAGGACGTAATACTATTTGATGAAATTACGTCCACTCACACAATAACACATGACATTGGCTATGGCGGAGGAGTTTTGTTGTAGGAGCTATGGCGGTTGCAGCAAAAGCTCTAAGCAAAACAAATAGATGCAGCAACTGCAATTAGAAATGTTCGCGCGGCTGGAATTTTGGAGAGTGACCTACACAAAACTAAGGCTATGGTGAAAAGAAATAGATAAAACAAAGGATTAAAGCTTGAGCAAGGTATTTTGGTTACTATGTCTCCTTCAATCCTTCTAAAGATCTGTTTTTGCCATTTATCAAAAACCAGCGAAAATGTTCAAAAAACCCATGGCAGTAAAATTTGGTGGCAAAAGTCAATGCATGTATACGAGGATGGAGAAATATAGTGATCAAGAATCTGACTTGGAAATTTCGGTCATTCTAGATTGCAACAAGAGAATTGGGCAAACCAAAGGAAAACTGCCAGTCTATGCTATGGATTTTTTTCTCCTTTCCAGATCATTTGATGCTATGTTGTGCGATGGCTATGATGGAAAGGAAAGCCCACTCTATAGTGTGCTTGCGAAGCGAGTTTAAAAAAGTTATCTAAGCACTAAGATCTATGTAAGGTTAATATGGGTGCGGAATATAGTAGGTTGTCTTTTGTGGTGGCCAAAATTTACTAAGTAAAAACAGGGTAGGCGCAATTTTGCAGTGTCCATCAGTCATGCGCTGACACGTGGCATGTCTACTTTTAAAGAATGTTGGACGCTTTTTTTTTTTTGACGGACGGTGGAGTTTTTACTGTGCATTCTGCATAACACACGGGCAATCGCGTTCAACCGCGACTTTACCCAACATTCTTGCCATTTTCACCTGCCTGAGAATTGCGCCTACCTGTTATGTTTCAAAAAACACTCGGAGCTTAAATTCCGGTTGGAAGCTATCTTGGGGCCAGTTAAGCGGAATTTGAATTCCACCCGAATTTAAGCCCTTGTTATGTTTCTTGTATAGGGAAATAAATTTTAATGTTAATACATTGGAATTGTCCTTGAATTTTATACATTGGAATTGTCCTTGATATTTGGACAAATAAATGCTAACACATAACACTTTTTTTGGTAAGTAATTTTTGGGACTCGTCACCTCTTTCATGAAGGTATGGCGTAAAGCGGTAGCCCGATTTGTTACGAACTAGCGATGCTGAGAGATCCCATACAATGGGATCAATATTTCTGACAAGGCGATCTGCGGCCCGGCGATATAGTCTTTTCTAGTGCTTCTAAAACCCAAAATGGTTTTGAAGATGCCTATATAAAGCGGATATCTTTGATAAATGCTTAGGGGAGGTCGGATGATCGAGTTTAAATGCTCACGATGGCGATTTGCTCCTATAGATCTTATGATCATCTGCTTAAGGTATGCAATGACCTATCTGTCTATTTATTTCAGGCTTTAACACAATCCTAAAAAATTCGGTGCTATCCTATGCCCTAGCCTCAACCTTTTTTATATATATATCAGATTTGCGCGTGCCTTTTGTTTTTCGCTTCTTGCCTTATAAGACACTCAAGATCAATGATGGTTGTAAAGGTTTTTGACTATGAATAATACAGGAAGCATGAATCGATGTGTATATCTTTCCATGACCTTGGCCGTGAAACCCTGTATGGTCAAAGCAGGGAGTTAAGATCAAGATCCAATAGGTTCGAATGCAAAGTAGGAGCTTGCACCTTTATACAAAAGATTTTTTGGATTACAAAGTTACGGGAATTATTCTTGGCCCGCTACTTCCTTCTGGATTGTCTTGTAGCGGTGGATTTATGACTCAGTCTTTGTGTTGATCTTGCCTTACCAAATCTAGCAAAAAGTTTGACACATATGGAAACGTCTGATACATATGGCATGCTAGAGCCAGTGATGTTTTCCAACTGCTACTTCGATGATTGTTGCAAGCTCTGGTAAATGCTTAGCCTAGTTATGCTCAAGGAGCAACTTATATTCTATGCTGGAAGAATATGTCATGGTGTGCTACACAACAATATCAGAATTCCAAAATGGTGTGGCTTTGTGATCTGCTGAGCCGTTATGATATGGCGGTGATATGGCAGTACAAGCTCTCTGAAGCCAAACAGATATTGCTAAGGTTTGAATCATTGTTGTAGATATTTTATGGATATGAATAGTCCACCAAATGATTGATATCTAGGACTACGTGATGCCTAGTTCTTCCTATCTCATGCATCCATAATTTTTTTTTATGCTGCCATAGCTTCTTAGATAGTCAAGGATGAACATAAGTTCTGGTTATGTGGAGGTAGGCTTTGAGACAGTTCTAAGTATAGATGGAACTTATACTTTTCTCTATATCGTATGTTCAAGGAGCATGAGATGGCTGGATACAATAACAAGATTTGTTTTGGGATCTTCGAGAAATGTTTATTATCTGAAATATTTGAATCTTTTTAATACAATTTTTTTCTTCAGCAATAACTTTTTGTTTAATCAAAAGATTTTTGTACTTATTATTTTTATTTGCAATATAATATTATAGAAATAACGAATAATGCAACTCAGGTACAAAATGTTATTGAAGGTGAAATTCTCGTTGACATTATATGTGACTTATGATACCACGATTGACACTATAAGTTTAGGGATTAACTTATAGATGGTATTATAGGTGGTGGAAAATGTGAAATTATTTACGGTCTAATTTGTAACAAATTTGTAACAATACGTGATATTATACTTGATGTTAATAATGATACAATCATAACCTCCACGTGATATTATACTTGATGTAAATAATCATACAATCATAACCTCCGCGTGGTATTATATGTAGCATTGTCGATGATCCTACATCTGATACTAATCATTTTAGAAAGGATGATACAAAAGATGGCGCTCGTGTTGATATTATGAGTCATTTAATTATAGCGGTATAGGTGATACTATAGCTGACACTATTATAGCATTCGTAGTGACATTATAAATGATTTAACTATAGCAATACATGTGATCCTATAGCTGACACTAGTATAGCACCACAAGAACAAAATGCATGATATTATAACTACAACTATAAATGATGCTACAAATAGTACTATTATGCCACTACAATGCTGTAAACTATGATACTACAACTATTGTTATTGGTGATGCTACAAGTGACGATATAGATGACGCGATTTCATCAACAACTACCGTCACTTATTGTATCAAAATTTAAAAAATTTGAAAGTGCGATTTTAGCCAAATAAATGATGAAACTAGTGACTTAGATTGCTTATTCTCTTGTAGTGGGAATGGAAGCGTAAGAGAGGGAAAATGATTCAAAGATATGCATAGCATATCATATGCATCATGAAACTTTTAACTACATCTGGAAACCCTTTTTATTATCCTCCTTGTGTGGAGAATAGGAAGGCTTTCCATTAAAATTTTGAATTTTGATTTCTAGGATGACGTGCATACATGATGGACATGCCACATTAATGGAAGACTTCCGTGTAGATAATAAAATAATGTTACAAAAACCCTTCCTATTTTGCCCGAAAACCCTTTCTATTTTTCAAAAGGGAAACCCATCCTATTTTCTAGGAATACCCTTCCTAATTTACAAGACTAGAAATTTGGGAGGGTTTCCACGAAAATGGGAAGGGTTTCCATGGAGACCCTTCCTGGTTTTATTGAAAGCCAAAAGGGTTTCTTTGGAAAATGGGAAGGATTTCCCTAGAAAATCGAAAGGGTTTCTAAGGAAAATGGAAAGGATTTCCATGGGAGGGCAACCACAATAGGGCCTACATAAAACAATCGATAAATATCTTCTAAACTATTTTTCACTTGAATTTATTTAGAATTAGACATTTCGATAATAAATATAAGTCCATTTTTTAGTGATTTAACAAATGTAAAATTGACAATCAGGGTAATTTGTATACGAAACATGATGTCTTGATAAGCGATTGACTTAATACTACGATGAAGATTTCACAAATTATAAACTTTTACCACTCTTAAAAATATTTTAATTTTATTTTTTAGGTTGAAGTTAGTTAAACAATAATTTTAATTTTTAACGCTCGACACGACAGATGCTATGCTAATACCCTAGCTGCGGACCAGGCGCCTCAGCTCAGGCGGACGAACATTTTGGCTACCACGGTCTCTGATCATTTTCCTCAGTTAATCTCCCAGGGAGCAACTGTAGTCAGACTGAGCCGCACTGTGTTCAAGTTAAATACCGCCTACCTCAAGGATGCTGATTTCTCTTGGGGATGCCAACAGATTTGATTTCGCACCTTTCGGGATAATTTCGGGATGGCGGGAATGGTGCAGGCCTTAGCTGAGATCAAGGCATTAAGCAAGTCGGTAAGGCGGTCTGAAGGATACGGCAAGAGAGGGAGGTGTTAGAGGCGGCAGATCGCTTGGTTGGAAGACCTTAGGTCTCAGCCGTCTGATGGGGTGCGGGAGAATGAGATTTTGCGCTACATTGTAGCAGATGAATCCAGGAAGGCTGCTCAGGCAAGGATGAAAGCAGGGATCACCTAGTTGCGGGAAGGGAACACTAATTCTCGAATGTTCTTTAGGGCTACGCGATAGAAGAGCGGCATGAGAGATTATGCCAGTGCTGTCACATGTTGATAGTAGAAGATGAACACCATGCTCTACAGGAGTGTCCGCCATATGCACACATCCGAGCAACTCATGTCGATCTCAGATGCTCTGAGATAGCAATTCATCAACTGCTGGCTTCGCCAATGGTTGCACGCCTCGCGTCCTACATTCTGCAAGTCTCCACCGTTAGGGAGTCCCTCACAAAGACAGAATTTGAGCCGCCTGAGATAGGGACTCGGGCCTACTACAAGGTTTTCCTCCCACATGGGGGGTTTTTTCGTCCCAGTGGTAGAGACACATTGTACAGGGTTTCTGTGGTTTTCTTTTGTATTTGGATACTTTCTGATATACTGTATGTCTATAACCGTCTCATAGGCCAGTTGGCCTCCGTGGACGTTAAAATATACTTTCTTCCTTCCTTCCTTCCTTCCTTCCTTTTTTTTACTGCATTGAATCATGACCACCCTTCTTGCTGCTTCAAAACCAAATTCGAGAAAAGGAGAGTTTTTGAATAGGATTATATGCCTCTATTTTTTGTCTTTATCTTGGGCCTGAAAGGTGGATGTTCATATTATAATGATGGAATACTTTCACAGTGGCAGAGATTTACAGTGAACACATAAGGTTTACATGATTAATCAGGATATGTGAGGTGCAAAGGCATGGAGGACAATATTGATTCAATTGAAAATAGTAAACATAAGGTATGAAGTTAAAGACCTAAGGTTCCTAAGGTTGAAAATTAAAAGGGAACTAAAGGTTAAATTAAGGTTTACGTTTAATGGTTATAGTCAATGGTGAACTACTGGGTAGCAAAAATCACCGTCCGGACGCCGCTTACAAGTGCTTAAAATCGGCGTGTTTTAATCACGACGTGCGTGATTGATCAATTGACATGTAGGGTGCGCGCCCGTCAAATGACAGGCTGAGAGAATCATGAGCTTGAATGGTGCCGGAAACATGAATGCCTATAGCCCGCCATATTCGTGGATGGCGGGCTTACCCATCTTGAATTCAAGCAAAATGGAGGGACTAATTGTTTCCAAGAATTGCCTGAACCGAAATTCAACAATTTGCCCTTACCAATACACAGTTGGCGTTGGACTATAGGCTCAACACGGGCCGCATCGTTGTCTGATAAGGTGAAGGAGCCACCGTCATTTTGATTGGCCCCATCACCCTTCCTTCCAGCCTACAAAATTATTGGGCAAGGCACTTTCACTTAGACGCAAGTTGTCTTGAAAGAGGCTATTAGTCCCATGCGATGCGGCTTCATTCGAGGCGTGCGATTCTCGAGAATGTAGCGATGGATGGATTTAGAAAGGCCTATGATAGTGTTTCCTATGGGCGTTCTTGAAAAGGATGATGTTAGCCTTTGGATGTGGGGAGGCTTTACGGCAAGGCTATGAAGCTCTTAGTGTCCATGGGCACCACCCTCTTTGTCACTGGCCGAGTCATCTCCCGATATTTAGGGTGGGGCGTGGAGTTCGCCAGGATGCCCTTTGGCGCCCTTCCTCTTCACCATTGTAGCGGAGGCCCTCTCGCTTGTTTACTTCCGCAGTGGGAGGCGGTGTGGTGGAGGGGATGGACGATGGCGCACGTAACGCAGCAGACAATTGAGAGTCGATCTGTTGATGATTCATTCCTCTTCCCCGCAGTGATGAGGGGAATTTGTAAACACGGCGGAGTTGCTGGATACTTTTTCCCATGCTTCTCGCCTCATGAATTGGACGGTGCTTTCGGCATTGTGGACGGCGGTTGATCCCATGCCCGTGGTCGCGTCCCAATTCCCATGGCGAGCCCATAGCAGGCACGTGCTCTAGGCTTTTGGGTATTCCGTTAAACATCGACATCTCGCCGTCGGTGTGGGGAGGACATTCGGTGGGCTGCGTCGGCATCTCAATTGGTGGAAAGGGGAAGTCCATCCATGGTTGGTTCCACAAGCAAAGTCCGGCCCTATGCTCGACTCATATTTATATGGCCTCTATCATCCCGCGCCGAAAGAAAGCAAGGTCGCGGAAATCTCCTCAATGGTTTGTAACCGTATGGGGAGGCATGAGGAAGGCGGTCGTGAAGGTGGCCTGGTGGAAGTCGCGTGCGCCCCAAAGGCTCGCGGGTGGACTTCGGCTTCTTCGACCTCTCGGCGCATGGCAAGGTCCTCTTGTCTAAGTTTGTCTTTGCCATTCTTGAGAATGTGCTTTCCACTCCCCTGGGCATATGGTCTTGCTTCATCGGGCCAATCGCTCTCCTCGATAGTTTTACATAAGCCGCCCCGTCCGCATCGCTCCCTCTTTGGCGTTGTTCGTGGATATCGAGCCCGTATGCTCATGCCTCTCCGTTCATTTGATGGGGCTCCTGCGCGAGCACGGGCAGTGTCGTCCGTTGTTTGCAATTGACGCCACCAGTGCATTCGGTTGGAGGCATACGCCTTGGTGGATCCCCGCTTAGACCACGCCTGCCCGGTGGTTACGGAAGCCTCCGCTCCCGATCCCCGAAGTTCGGTCACGGATGGCGCAGCTGCGTGGGGAGGTATTGATTGGCGGGCGGTATATGGATGGGCAAATACCACCGGCAACTTTTTCCACGCCTTCGCTTCAGGGCGGATTTGTGCTATCAAAGGCGGGTGGCTAATGCTATGTCGCTGCACCCTCCGCAGGCATCATGACGTGTGTGGAAGTGTCACCCAAAAGTCTCCATCCCTCAAATTTCGTGAAATCTCGGCATGGGCTTTTTGGCAATTCAAGATGAGCCTCCTTCCCGACGGTGGAGTCTTCAGTGCCCGGGGATGATTGGGCCTATATCCGAGATGGGTGTGGAATCCAATTTAGCCTCCCAAGATTGAATTATTCTTTGTGGCGGTGTGCACCGTTCCTCGAGGGTGAACACGTGGGTTCACGGGATCAACCCGCTGATCAACGACTTGTGTCCTATGTGTGGTGCACAATGTGGAGACCACGGAACACCGCATGTTTCTACGTTTCGAATATCCGGTAGGCATGGCAGTGGGTCCAGCGCCTCTTTCATACCCCGCTCCGCTGATCCAGAGGTTCTTTTGGGGTGTACCCTAACGGTGGTCCCGCTTGAGTCCGGCCTTTCATCAGCCATAAAGCCCGGTTGTTGTGGCTCGGTTGGAAGCAACGGCATGAAGGTGTTCAGAATGCGAGATCGGCCCGAGGCTTTGGTCCCCAGGTTGAGGTACAAACTATATCTTTCTTACCTGGCGTCCCCTCAGAAAGAGCAGTTCAAAGCAGCGGTCTGGGAAAGAACCCTTCACATTGTAGACACTCTGGGCAGATTTGTGGCATGAGTCGTAGATAGGTACACATGTTAGGTGGGTGCTCGCTCTGGTGTGGGCAGGAGTACCCTAATATTGCTCATCTTGTATTTATTCTGGATTAATATTAGTTAATGTGATCTTTCAAAAAAAAAAAAAAAATTAATGGCTATTTTTAATATAGTTTATTATTGTTGAAATATGTATTTGAATTAATTTTTACAATTGTCTAGTTTACTTCATCAATAATAAATATTCAAAACAAAAACTTTCATTTAATATTCTGAAAAGAAACCATTTTAATTATATATAGTTCTTTTGGTATGAAAAATTTATTGTAATTTTATTGGAGTGAATATTAGTATTGAAATTAGTTTTAGTATCTCTTAGCTTGGAACCTTTGAACACATATAAACTTGAAATTCTCCCACCGGCAGCATTCACACGAACAAGCATAGTTATCTATTCTCTGCTTGGGCAAAATTTCAGTAACATTTCTTATCCCTTTTCGGACTATAACTCTCATACATGTCCTACAACCTGCTTGCACTCCTGTCTCTCACTATTCTAATTCTTAAGGAATCTAGTTTTGGATTCCCATAACTCAGCTAGAGTAGAGTAAAGGGTATTAAGATTGATTGTGGCCATTGCCTTGAACTGTTGAACCTCAATACACTATATTGACCTTAAAGATAGTTCAGGGTGATATCTCTAAACCCTTTCCACCATTTTGCTCCTAGTATGCTATCTTTAAAACATGGTTGTCTATTTAGGGTCATCTCTGCTACCCACTGATGTCAAGGGCCACAGCTCTATGTTGATCACATAGTTTTAGTGTCCATTGCAGAAGTTCCTTCTCTTCCTCTACTGTGAGAGCCTTTGTAATTGCCCCAAACCTATTCTCTAAAATTCCATATAAGTGATTTCTAAGAGTTGTTTGTGGAATACCAAAATGTAAGGCGGCTTTCCTAATAGAAAACAACCCATCTTCAATGGCATCAATTGCCTTCTCTAAATCCTCCTCCATACAAACACCCCTTTTGGCTGATCTGATCTTTTTAGGATAAGCAACTTTCTGATTAGTGATGATCACAGGTCTGTTTGACCCTTTTTTTTTGGGAGCAATAGGTGGATCAAAGGCAATCAAATTCTCAACAGTGGTATTTGGAGAAACAACTGTTGTTCGATTCCTCCTAAAATTCATGGTGGCTTACAAGAAGGAACTAAGAGATAGATGGAGGATGGAATCAACAAAGCAATAAGATGGATAACTTAGACTATCGAATCAAAGTGATTTGCATTGCTAAAATTGTCGCTTGGAAGTGCTTTTGCAATGGCAAACCAACAAAAAACTCCACACGTATAAATAGAGTTTAAAGAAAGCATCAAATCAAGATAAATAGTTTGGAGGGAATTAAAATCAAGATCTCAACCATTCTTGGGGTGTACAAGTCATGGATCTGAGCTCAAGATGAATCTACACCATGCATGAGGAGAGCCGAGGAAATATCCTGGATGGAGAGCTGAGGACCAGGCATGCATGAAGAGAAAACATGGGAGAAAATGGAAATGTCACAATGAGCCAGTTTAACAATCCTCTAAACTTAATTAATGGTTAAAGAATCAAATCAAGAGTCCCAAACATGCTAAATAAATACCTTGCTAATGTGTGGTAGTGCTGGCTCCAATCATACTAAGCCCTAAACTGCATGAATCAGAAACAAAAAAAGTGAGCAATTATTCTTAAAATAGAAAATTAATTGCATCTAAAGCATTTAAATATCTTATCTGCATAAAAAGGACCACATTAACTGATAGATTAGAGCTGTTAGAGCATGTTTTGACTCAGATCAATCAAGAAAAGAGGTGCACCATCAATGGTGCACAACCACACCAATTAAGCCTCAACTACCGCTACCAAGAGCGGACAGTATCACCAATAACAATAGAACATGCACCATCTGTTAATTTTGTTGCCCTAAACTTGAAGAAGAATAGGGCCACGACCATTCCAACACTGTGGCAAACTAGTTTAGGTTTTTGCCAGCATGGAGGTTTGACTCGCCACGTTAAATTCGACAATGGTGAGCGGGTCACCGAAGGTGGCATCCCTCCTTTATATGCTCTCCATGTTGCATGCATGCCAAACAGGTATCTCCTTATATTTATATAGAGATATATTGTACAATACTAGTCCCTAACTACCTAGGATCTTTACAATCAACTAACATCGACCAATCTTTCACTTATCTTCTTCCATGATCTAGCAATACTTGCAAATGCTTGCCCAAGAGGGTCTCGCTGATCCTCTCTCGTGCGACTCCACATCTTGGAGCATTTTAGCAAGGTTACCAACTGCAAAGTGGAATGTATCTAACTGTATCTCATTTGAAATGTATCTAACTACTCAAATACCTGTTGATTAATTTCAACAAATATGATCTTCTCAGCCTTAGTACCCGGATATAAACTAAGAATTCCCGTTAGGGTAAAAGCATGTTAGGGTGTCTCTTAAAAAGTATTATTTAGTGACCAAAAAAGTACCTAAAAAGGTACCCAGGACTAGGTACTCAGTACCGATGTAATATGTCAATAAAAGGTATATTTTAGAACTTTTATATATATTTTGGCCTTCGATAGCATTATATTTATCTTAACTTTGAATATTAACATGTCTTTGACTTTTATTTTGAACTTTTGCACTAGTTTTAACGAAAAGAAAAATGAGAAAGTACCCAGTTCTGAAGTACCTAGTGTATGTACTTTTGCAGGTTCCAAAAGTGATACACCCGTTAGCTTAGAGGATGAACCTGGTTTGGTTATAGTTGCATAGAATTTCTCTAGTTCCTAACCATATTTTGGCTAAAATTTCTAAAAGAAATAAGCAAAGGATTATCCAAACTAATAAGAAATTTGGAATTTTGTTGAAAGTTTTGTAAGACTTCAACTAAAACTACTAAAATCTGGCTAAAGTAAAAAAAGTGCTTTGGACATTTATAGGTACTTTGGCGAATCTTTCAAACTATTCAGAGCACACCTGTTATATTTGGCTAATCCTTCTATTTCTTGAGATTTTTATCCTATTAAAAGTTACCAAAACCTTAATAATCAACCCCAAATTTTAGCCAAATGGCGACAAATAACCACTAATTAAGACTATGTTTTGTACTCCCTTAGACATGAGCTGCCCCTATTCGTTTATCAAAATCCATGATAAGCTTATATTCTGATAACACATTATCCACTTTAGTTTTGCACATGCTAGTAGTCCAAACGTATCCTTGATTTGCCAAAAACCTGATATTTTCTTCCATTCGCAGTTTCAATCACATCTTAAGTAGACACATGGGTATCTATGACTCTCAACTCAATTCTTTTCAATTAAACCATTACCTCACTAGTACTCAATGTTCAATTTCTAGTCCTCGCTCGCTTCCATGGTTCGAAATTAGTGGGGGTTCTTCCCCTAAAAATTCGGACATTTCTCAAAAAATCCGATTTAATCTTTCTAAGAAGGCAAAAGTTCCGATCACTTTTTGAGGGAAAATGTGGAAAATAGAGGGTTCCTTCTTTAAAATCTTGTCATTCTTAGAGAAATCCAGTATGACATTCTTTGAAAAGGCAAAATTCCTATAACTTCCAAAACTATTTTCGATACCTCGCTTCTCCCTTGCTGCTAGCACTAGAAGGTGCTACAATCTCTATAACATCATGATCATTACTAGCCATTTCATCTGCATTCGAATCAGTAATAAAAATGAATTTATGAATCTTCTGTCTTTGGAACATTTAAATTAACTAAAATTTCTGACCAATTTTTCAAAACCAATATAAACTAGTAATGGTTGCCCGACGTTGCTGGGCCTAACTACAATTTTATTGTAGTCAACCATTTTTTTATAGGCATATATATTGTTAAATTTGGAAAGGAGCAATATTAGGAAAAACACATTCAAGCTTAATTGCAAGATATATTAAGTCCTCAAATATCCATCACGCGGCTAGGGTAATGTGCCATCCTCAAATGTTCATCATGCGAATAGGATGTTCGGTCCTTTTTCCTCCGAAAGCTTCCTGAATAGGAAAAACATAATGTCTTTCGGTGACCGCATTCTAGATTTGAAACTTTTAGCAAAAGGCCGGTTGTACAATGTGCTTGTCCCATAACAAAATAGTTCGGTTTGTAATCTTACATTGAGTACGTGAAACCGAGTATGGCCAGAAGCATGGATGATGCAGCAGGCAGCAAAAATTTGTAAGGGACACCTAATTTGCCCTAATTCATACATCAAAGAGTGGTCCCTGTGCAAAATGAGTTGTTTTTCATCCCTCCAATGCAAGAGACTATGATTTGCAACCTGTTTACTCAAAGCTAAATACAACACAATGGAAGGACCATTTAACCTCATTTTCCCGATAAAAACATGCTTTAGAAGAAAGGAGCATGCCATTATGGACCTATATCAAACCAAAATCATATCACTGAAATGAATTTTATGTTGTAAGCACTGATCAATCGAGTTCTTTCTGAAATATTACAAAGTTTTACAATACAATGATGCAACATAAAATCTTATAAAGGCAAATAGTGAAGTACCAAATAGAAACTATCCATTACAACAGATAAGGCACAATATCGCATGTTTATAGCAAAGACCAAGACTGAATTAGAAAGACTCAATGACAACTTGGTGCTGAGAGTCTTGTACGAATTTTTTATATCTAGAGATGGATTGAAAAACATGAAATACCTTTATGATTCAAATAAAACTTTGAAGAATTTTTTGCTTACATAACAGACTTATAATACACACCATAACAATGAACGCATACCTTACATACACATGATGCAATTGTGCTATGTCCATCTAACAATATACTTAGTTCATCTGAAGTTTCAACAGGTTCATGATATTTCTTGATATTCCTAACATATACTTAGATTCCATTAGCTGCCTGCATTAAGAAATGAAAGATGTAAGGTTCCTATAAGGTTCCTGAAATTTGAAGCGAGCAAAATTTTAAAATGCACTTGTAAATAGAGGAAAGGAATACCATCAAACCTTTTTTATGGGGAAGAATAAACTTTTGGTTGTACACTTATGCATGGTTATCAATGCTTTTTTTAGCGTATCTATGTATCTATATGTTATCATCGACAGAGCAAGTCATACAATGAATCAAATTCGTCAAAACTAAATAGAAGGCAGAATAGTGAGAAAGTTCTAAAATCTTGTGATTGCTATAGGTATTATCTTAATATCATATCTCACAATATTTGATGATATACTCTGTGAGCTCGAACAATCTAAGCGCCATGACACCCATGTGTCAAGCCCTGTATGACGGAAGCACCTATGCAAGACAAAGTCATTGTCCTTTTTATTTGTTTGGTCAGATGAATCATGACCTCTTTGTCCACGGCACTGCTCTATGTAAATATCTATCAAGGAATGATAAATTGGATGAACAAAGCAAGTCGTCTACATGGGATTTGGAAATGAACGACTACATGTATCTCATGATTCGAATTGTATGGTTGAACCACTTAGCCAAGAATGGTCCCAAAACCCATGGCTCAAAGTGGATGAAACACAAAATGTGAAGGTGCAGAAACAATATAAGAGTACCTTCAATACATGAAAATTGCAAGTAAAATAGAGGTCTTATAGATACCTCGATTCCAGTCGATGCATTCTCTAGAGAGAGGATATGCTTTAGAGAGAGGATATGCTTCAACCACATGCACTACAAAATAATAAACTGAGAATAATCAATGAACCTTTTATAAATATAAGGGTACCTTCAATACATCGTAATTAGACTAAGAACTGCAAATATCTTCATTCCACTCCACAGTTTCTCTAGACACATGATAAGCTGCAACTATATAGGTGCAACATAGGCATTTGCACTCACAAACTCAGCATAATCTATAGCTTCTGCAATTGCATGATGTTTCAGCATTTTCATGTAATACTCCTGCTCAAGGAGACTAAGTTTATGATCTTTTGATTGTTTCTGGACAGTTGAGAATTTTGATCTTGCAATAATTCTGCAAGTTGGATAAAATCGAAGATTCTTCACTTGAGAACAGTAAAATGGAGGCACTAAAGGAACAAACGTTAAGAGTACTGTAGATATGAGTATTTTGGCATGGCTAATAAGATCTTCAAAAGGCGAACTATATATAGTCATGGAGTTTATAATGTTCATCTCGTTTTTTAGATGAAGCCATGGAATATGTTTCTTCTTTATGATGAATTACAGGCAGAGGCAAGACTGCTCTTCCATATTAAGTGACAGATAAACTTGTGTTTAAGAGGCATGGAAAGACTGCATAATATTGGAACTTTTGTTTACTACATGAGAACCTAAACAATAAATCCAATCTTTCTACAAAATTAGTAAAACAAATTTTAGCTATGCACAAATATTGCGACCTGAGGCCAATACCTTTAGATGATACACCTGAAACATCGATTGCTTCGGGTTTTGTTGAAGGAAGTTCTAATTAAACACATGCCTGGAGCAAATGGAAGTTCAGGGATCTTTGCGATGCTCTATAAATAAACTAAGCTTGAAAGCAACCTGAATGAAAGTTTAGGGATCTTTACTGAAAATGCCCTATAAATAAACTCTAAGTTTGAAAACAACCTGAACAACAAACAAACAAATAGATGGAAGGCAGATAATGCTTTGCCTGTATATGCAACAGAGCTCCAAACTGAACCTTAAAACTCATAGTGATTTTTGATCAATAATCAAAATAGATTTTACGTTTAACACCTTCCTTCATAACAACCAAGAAAAATGAAAAGCGAATAACACACATGCTGCAACAAACCCCCAATTTGACCCATCAAAAACTACTACATAGTGACTTTCTCAAAGATAAGTTTCAAAAGTGCCCTAGAAAATAAATTTTGCATGAAGAAAACTAGTACTTGGTATTGCCAACTACATAGGATTGTTGTTGTAAATCAGGTTAACATGAACTTGCAAAAAGAAGAAAATCAGATTAAATGGGCTTGGAAGCAAAATGTACCAACAAAGATGCAGTGCATGAAGGATGTCCACCATATAGATGCCTCTTGCGGAAATTGAACAATGTTTATCGAGCATCTGCATGGAACAAAATGGCTGATGCAAGAATAGAGCCTATGGTGGAACACATCGGAATATAAGCAAATACCAGTGGAGATGGTTATTTGCAATACCTGAATCGCATGTATCTCCATCATACGTACATGGTTATCCCATCTGTTGAAAACAGGAAAAAATTAAATGGCATATGGATTCAACAAAACAACAAAACATTTCGCCTGATTCAAATTCAGATCAGTTCTTTTGCAACCTCCCAAACAAAACAATTTTGTTTCTTGAGTGCCACATGGAAGCCCTGGCAAATGGCAACAATTAAAAGATACTATTCTCCCTAACCACAATTGCAGTGGATCATGTGCCAAATAATCTATAATAGTAAACATATGTATTCAACAAATGCAAGAGCATCAAAATTGAGGATGTGCATCTTTTTGAAGATCCTTTTGCAGACTGCTTCCTACATCAGGATTATTCCACAGCCAAAAGATATGCCATGCACCGACCACTTAGTAGTGAACTCCACCTAGTTACAGGACCAAAGCCTGTTTGGTTATTTCACTCATAATAAAATAGTGCATCTTGAAGTAACTTAATCTTTCTTATATCCAATTATGCTGCATTTTTATGGTGGTTCCATTACATGTTGCATCACCTTTGCATCACCTCTGGGTCATTGACCACTAAAATAATACTACTTATCTAATGGCATAAAGAGGATCTGTAGGCCTTAATATTCAATTCAATTGCAAACACTAACCTACATTCTAAATGGGTGGTCTGCAGAGGAAGCAAAAGCTAAGTTTAAGATAATACTTACAACTGTATTGGAAAGTCTCAAGTACATCTGCATCGAGAGGCATTAGCTGACTAATAGACATTTTTATTTTGCCAACTTTTTCAAGAACAACAGGCAAGAACACATACTTTAATGAGCAACAAATCTGAAACAAAGTGTTATACTCACCAAGGTGTAAAGGCAGAAGCTATCAGGCAGCTAGGCAATCAGAATCACCCAACCGCTTCTTCCAGGACAATGACGTGGCAACATTCCACATGGTATCAATAGAGTTTATATGGCTCAATTCAAATTTAAAAATAGAAGGTCATGCCTATTATAATCAAATAGGACTTAAAAAAGCTCCAAGTTATACCTACTCTAAACACCCTTGTAAGAAATTATCTGAAAAACTTTAAATGAATGAAAAAATATGCCGTAAAAGAAAATAATGAGATAAGACTTGCATCTGTGGCAAAGAAACCCCGAAACATTCTCTAATCTAATGAGTAGTTTATGAGAGAGATCCTTCTGCAAAGGAGATCTACCTTTGCATGCAAGAACCAAATATGCCATTTAATGTCTTTATAACTAATCTAATCTGATATACTTTGCAAGCTGAAGCACATCCTTTGGTATCATTTATACTTTTTTGCAAATGCAAACTGAGCTTGAAATATTCCCCAAGCTAGAACTCATGATAAGAACAATTTTCTCATCGTGTCCCTGGTTGCAAACAATAAGTCATAAGAATAGGCAAACTCAACCAGATAATGAGGTTTTACACCAAATTATTGTGCTATTAGGTATAGGGTCAATATCTACCAACAGGTTGTGGCATCATACATGAAGCGGAAGAAATATCCTATGCATATTTAAATCATAGAAGTATATCTAAGTTTCTTTATCATCTACGTATTGAACTCTACATCATGTCTTGCCCATCTCGTCTCGTATATTTCTTGAATTCAGCATCATGTCTTACTAAAGGGACCCACTCGATCATGTCTAGAAAAATCGTGCATATAGATAGAATAGAACCCATCGTTCGGATTCTTGAACTTTGGCATCTTATGTCTTGCTAAAGGAGGCTTCGGATCATGTCTGATAGAAATCTTGCATCTAAAGGAAACAGAACCCATCGGTTGTATTTGTATCTGCAAAAAAGCAAGCAATCAACAATGAGATAAATTGATTAGGCTAGAAGCAATGCAATAGAATAAAAATGAGATTAGATATGCCTATCCAATTATATGCAATGTATTCTGCATTCAAAGCCTGTTCCAGTGTTGGAAAAACAACACTCCAAATATCAGGCATCAATCTGCAATCTGGGACTACACCCAAACAAAATTATAGACCCTAACCCTGCAAACACAAACACCGACTTATCAAATGGGACTGAAACAAACAAAATCTAGCAAACACTGGCTTATATGTTCAATAGCAAATCAAACAACATGCACATAGTATATATAATACAGAAGGCTTTAAAACAGAGAATAAAAAGTAGATATACTTGAGCAAATATAATTCTTAGATCAACACAATCCATAAGTAGAATTCCTGATACTTTTAGATAACTTCCTCCACCAAGTGACAGACAGTAAGAAGAAGTGCATCCATTTTGCTATAGAGATGACTTGCGCTGTGGGGAAGAATGCTCATAGAACTGACTCTACATACACAGTCTTTGAAACCCAATAAGAGATCAAAGGTTGCTGCGTCCTAGCATGCAACTGGTACCCTAAATCTCGATTGTCTATTTTCTGATAACTTCGTACCTTTTGCCAGGGTTTCTAAAAGTATATGCCAGGTATAATTTATCTGGTCCATAAAACCTAGCATGTTCGTGAAAACAGAAAGATGCAATGTAATGATAACTAAAATAAGCATCTACTCTTGTGTAATGATAACTAAAATGAGCATCTACTGTCAGAATAGAATAAGAATTTCTAGATAGAACTAAAATAAGTATCTACTCTCAGAATAGAAGAAGAGTTTCTAGATAGAACTAAAATAAGCAACTACTCTCAGAATAGAATAAGAATTTCTAGATAGAATAAGAACTTCCAAATTTCATACCACTACCCACAGAGCCTTCTGTCCATTATTAATTCTACTGCTGCAAAGGCTTCTAACGGATATAATATTATCTGAATAATTGTGTGAACGTTCAATTCCATCATACATGGAGCGCATTTTATCCATTTAGAATTCAATCATTTCCAGTACTTGACCAACTACTCTCAAAAAGCATTGTATTTATATGGTAATTATAACAAACTTAAGGCCTATGAAACAAAGAGAAACATTCTGTAAGCTATGACACATCTTAAATTTACCAGGCCATTGGTATTCATAAGCATTGTACTCACCAGAACACATGAGCATGGCATTGTACTGAATCCTGGCCGATTGAAAATTTCAAGATCAAAGGGTCAAAAGCAGATGATTCGGCTCCCTAATTTGCAGCGATCTGACATGTTCCATCCTTGGTTATAGAAATTAAAATTCAATTCTGGGGGAAGAACCCACAGATGTGGTTCGAATAACATTTATGCAGACCAAATGTATATGTACATTATAAATACTTACAGCTAAGATGTACTGTCTGCAACATCTTCACATGAATTAGCTCCCAACATGAAAGACGAAACTAACATCATCAATCTGCTCATAATAGCAGGAATAATCTTGTTCTGGAACAAAATCGAACATTTAGTAGACGGAGTACACGAAAGTGGAGAAATGAAGAACACATGTTTGTGACGAATTTCTATTCCAGGGATAGAAAGGTAGCATCCATGCAACATCCCAGCAAGCAATCGTGGCATCAGGAGATGCATATCGTTATGGATTGGGGAAAATAAAACCCCTAAAAAAACTTCTTCGATTTTTGAATAGTCGGACTTTTTTTTGCCGGTTGCCAAAATCCCCAAAACCTTAGAAAATCGACCTTTAGAAAAAATCAAAAATATCCCAAATTAACAAGATTGATACCTATTGCATGTTGTTAGATTTCAGATCTTCTTCATTAGATTTTAATTGCTCTAAATACTTAAAGGCATATGAGCTTCAAAAAGTCTGTATTCTTCCTTACAGTAAAACACATGACAAATAGAAAAAACACAGAATTTCTGATAATGTGATGGTGTGATGGTCCATAGAGTAAAAAGCCATACAATGGTACTCTACATGTTTCTTGAAAAAACTCAAGAATAGAATAAACACGATTGCAAATTAAACGGGAGTGTTGCAGCACTCCCGTTTCAAAGATTCCCTTGAAAAAACCAGCCTGATCTAGAAAATGACATTTTTTTCCTTCTAATTGGGAATTCCAATAGGCTTAATTTTTTTTTACCTCTTTTTTGGCCCCCTAGTGTAAAAGAACTTGGAATTTGCCAAAACCAACACTTGAAAAGGGAAGAATTTAGACATGCTTTTGTATTCTCAAAAAGTACTATCTTGAAAACACCAGAATGTAGTGAATAAAATAATTATTATATAATGAAGAGTGTTTCAATGATACAATTTGTAACATCACATGGTGGTCGATGATAATGTTTTTTGGAAAGACGGACTTCATCATGCTTTTGCCGATTACTACGATTGCCGTTCTACATCCCCATCCTTTTCTTGTGCCTTACCCTTTGTCTATACCGCAGTGTCTTGAGGGAATGGTAGCTAGTGCCACTTCTTTCAGCTCGCAAAGTAGCTTCATCCTCTAAAGAGCTAGTGAATGGAGGTCGATCTCTAAGAGGTCGCCTTGGCAAAATCGGATGAGGATTTGGCCCCTAACTCTTGGTGCTCATCTGGTAGGGTAGGCAAAGGTGCCGATCTCATCTTGATGAATTGCCCGCGACTTCTTTATCAATGTCCATTGCTACAATTCCGCCCTTCCTAAGTGCACAAGCTATTGTTGTACGAGCCGGAGAAGGCATCAAGCACCCAATCTCCTGGGCGTGAAAACATGTCTAGAGATGGTTGATTAGCTTTGAGGGGCGGTAGTGATTAACAATTCTACCTTGTGCACTAGGGTCCCCAACTTTTGAAGCACGGTGGAAATTCCAACACATTAGAAAAATTCGCATCTTCTGCGTGTTAAAATGCTCCATGGTGCGTTTTCCATCGAAACTCCAAGAAGCAAATATGGAGGTATTCAACCTTACTTCAGAACCTCGCCCGTCGCCATGGTAGTTTATATTTGTTTTGTACTGTGAGAAATTAGAGGGTGTCACTAACAAAATGGAACAAGAAACAAACAAAGAGAACAAGTCAAAGGCAATTATATTACGGAATAGAAAACTAAAACAAAAGAAGAAACAAGCCCAACGTATTCGAATAAAGTACTCACCAAACCAAATTCTCATAACCCGGCTTGGGGGATCGAAGTGAGTTTTAAACGTGGACTCCACAAGGCCGTGATTGCATGCTCGAGTGAAACACTACGACAAGGCGCCCGATGCTTGGCCGTTTGTGACTTGTTTGATGCCACGTGGCGTTAAACTCTGAAAATTTAAAAGGCTGGTCGTACTTGGTGTCCGCTTTAGTTTAAAGCCATAAGGAAGGTCCGCAATCACCCGGTGTGAAATCTTGTGGCTTTATCCCAACCAAATTAGTGCAATCCCCTGTGAATGATGGAAAACAAATTATTTTGGTCAAATAAATTAAACTTTTCATAATCGGGAAGGCTCCACATCTAGAGTTCTCCTCTCGCGAAGTTCTTTCTTCTGGTGCCCTCCCGGCGAGGGTGCGAAACCTTCCGGCAGTCCTTATTTTCTTCTTGTTCTGCAAACAAAGGGAGATTGAGGCAGAGACAAGTAAAGTATGGCGTGTTTAGTCGGGCGTACCCATCCTTCAAAATTTGCGAATTCGCGTCGAAGCATCTATGCCGTCGGATGTAGCTATGGATAAAGCTCCTGCACCTCTCCCCCACGTCTCCACGTTGAGTTGCTCCATCGGACATGTCCGGCGGTGATAACATTTTTGGCTAGAAAGAAAAACACAACCTTTTTTGGCGGTTGAAAAAACGCGAAAGTAAACTATCTTCACCCCGCCACCTAAAGTTATTCTAGAATACAAAGCGGCGTAATCAATATTTTTCTTGTTGCGAAGTGTATTCCGAATCACACTTTTAATTGCAAAGAAGAAGGAAAGTGTATTACGAATACACTTCTACAACTAAAACAGTTAAAGTGTTATTCAGCGTTTCGGCTGACTCAAAGGAGTAAAAGTGTGTACGGAATACCCGACACTACAAAAGTGAGAGCGTGTGATACGAATACACTTTGGTTCCCTCGAGGGTGAGAAAGCATTTCGAGGGGCGTTAACAAGATGCCGACGAGGAATTCTACAAGTGAAAGGCAGCAATGATTGTATGCTTGCCCGTGCAACTCCTTCGACATTTCTTCGAAAGTGTGAACTCCTTGTCCACCACCTTTGCGGCATTCTAGTAGTGCGTGTCCGTGAACCCCTCATCTCCCTCGGGCGATGATGGTCATTTTTTTTCTTTGGGGCGCTTTGCCTTTCTTCTTCTCCGACACCTTTCCCTTACTTTTTAGCTCACCGCGCTCAAACATATTAAATATTTCATTACGAAGCTCCCAGATCGCAAAAAAAAAAAACCTTAGAAGCTGGTTGCACACTAAATCTTATTCCCGAAACGCCAACCTTACGGAAATACCATCCACGAGCACGCCCGCTGAAACCAATTGTCATGACCAATGAGTGATGCCCGTTTGTTCGCCTCGCGTCGTATTTAAGGCAACACTCAATGGCACAAACTTCTTTAAGTTCAAAGGAGTCTCTTGTGGCTTTTTGAGATCCCTCTCCATACTTTTCCTTAGAAGATGGCATATTCTCTGTGCATGAATCTGATTTTTGTCGACAAAGCTCATTTTAACTTGTACTCGTTATCGGCGTTGTGAGGTTAAGTAACGATTTTTTTCCTCGCCTCGGTCAAACCACAAAGCTGCCGGGAGCAGAAACGCATACCTAGGGATTCTTTTTTTTTTGTATAATTGCCTCCTTACCTTAAAAGGCTGGTTCCCCCGGCAAAACATAATGCGTGATATGTGTCCGCGATTTCTCTATCGTACTCTGCAGGGAGTTGTTCACGCTGCTCTCTATCAACAAGAACAATTAGGGCTACATGTGCATTGGGGTTGCTCCGGGATGCATCCCTTGAGGTTCCTTAGATGGTTGCATATATCTTTCAACACTGCGGTGGTCGATTCCTCCGCTTCATTTTGGAGGAAGCTTCATAGATGTGACGACAAATAAATGACACCTTTGCTAAATTTAGTGTGTTTATCTTCCATTTTCTCTGGCTGTTTTATCAACTTTTCTTTTGATGCAACGCGCCTGTGCTTTGCCTTTCCCCTTCTTCTTCTTGTGTGCATCCTCAGGAGCATCTTGTTTCAAATGATAGCCCGTTTTTCTTTTCTTAGGCTCTTTAGCGCTTCACGGTTTGCCTCTCGCTTCTTTCTTGGTGGTGGAGGTGGCTGCTCTTGAAGAACTGATGAACTCTACGGATGGGCTCGCAGACCGTGATGGACTCCCCGATTCCCTTGATCTTCCTCTTCCCTTGTTCTCACTTGCGCTATGGGGAAGTCCATCGCTCGAATTCACTAGCGTAATGATGGCGAGAGGCGACCTCTTGTTCGTTGCAGAAACATACTTATAAAGAGGATGTGGATTACCTTCACAAACTCTAAGGTAGGATTCGTAAACATGCATAAAGCCTTGAGATGTCTCAAAGACAATCTCCCTCCTTACGGACTGACCGGCTACCTCAGCGACGGCTTTGGATGGTGCCCATGTAGACAAAATTCACGTCATCGTACCTTTGGTTTTGGGGCTCAAACAGACATGTAGAAAAGTCAGGGTGCTGTACTTTCCAGAAGTACCCCTTGTAAAAAACCATTGAGTTTGGAAGTTTTCGTAGATAGCAGGCGCATCTGACTCCTCAACCCTTCTCTGTAGGTGCGCGGTTTTAACGTGAGATTTTAAGGGGCCTCTTACATTGTTTCTTGCTGCCTTCTTGTCGCATTACGGTGTTGTGTAAACACGACCTTGTTAGAAAAACAATTGGCAAAGAACTATTCCGTAATACAAAATGGCTTACAAAAGGAAAAAAAGAGGACAAAATGCCAAAAAGCAATCGCAATCTTGACAAAAAGTGGTCTAAACATGCTAAAATGCGGCAAAGAAGAACGCTTAAATTAACTAAAAACCTGTAAAGGAAAAGTAACCCTAAAACCTAAAAACATCAGTGTAGTTCGACACACTTTCGACTTCAATGAAAGTGTATTCGAATACACTTTCTTTCATCAAGGGTATTCCAGATACACTTTCGGGCTGATATGAAGGCGTATTCGAATAAGAAAGACATGCAAATGATTGCACGCTGTACTTTCTCAGACCGCCCATGGTTTCTATGTGAATCGGAATACGGTCTAATATATAATCGGAGCAGCCATGCCATTTGAGCTCGTAGAGATCGGAATACGAACCGGCTAAAATTTCCTTTTAAAGGTATCATTTTTGTCTTGTTTTTTCTATGATCCGGAATCGCGTTTAGCTTTACTATCCTACTCTTGTGTATTCCGAATAGCTTTTATTTTGACTTTCTTTGATTAGTACCGAACTTCTACTTGTACTACATGGGGCGTGTATTCGAATAAGAAAAGCTCAGACATGTAAAGTTTCAAATCTCTTACTATTTTGCGCTTGTCAAGATGACGAACCGCTTTCGTGAACAACAAGCTTCCACCACCTTTTGTTGTCTCAAGCTCGCCCTTAGAGGGACACGCTTTGGGAACAACGCCATTTCTAGTGAAGACCGGCATTCTCCGACTCCTACCTCTCGCCATCGCTGTTGCTTCTCAAGACACACGAGTCCAGCCATACTGACTTCCACCACCCTTCCAACCGTCACCAAGTCCTTTAGAGACACATTGACCGCATCTCCTTCCAAAGAATCACCACCGCTTCGAGCATGTTGCCACCACCCTTGTTCCATCCCCGACCTCTGAAGCTCCACAACAAAGGGTGTTCAAGAACAAGCTACCCCCCCCCATTTTTTTAAGCCCCCTTCATCCAAACATACAAGGAACACGAGAAAAAAAGACGTGAGATTCACTACAAATTTCTCGACCCGGACTTCACTACAAATGAGAGGATTTATTTCCAAAATGCACTCCCTCTTCACACATGGTTGTTACACATGGATTTGCAAATTCAGAGTCCGCTCTAAAGGAGATGTTTGCAAGAACTTTCTTTTTCAAGATGGTACAAAGAACAAATATGCCACAACCTCTTATGGCCATCACCATCCTTTAACTAATTTGTACACGCCTATTCCGGGAACAACTTCACGTGGTCTATTTTCCTCTACAAGCACACCACTCGAGACGAGGAAGTCACCCCGTGAGTAGAAGTTTCATCAGAAGATGAAGACACCAACGAGGAACAAAAGATTACATGTTCTCAAATCTTCAAAGAAATTCAAAGGTGGATTTTGGTTTGAGGGTGCTCCCTACAAAAAGAAGAAATCTTATGGATGGATGAACACAAAATGAGGAGACTTTTTGAGAACTAAATGCTGCTCATTGGGTTGCATCAAACATTTAATATGGCTAAATTAATGAGCGATTAGAACAACTTCGGTTCCATGACATTGGCGACCGAATGCCTACTTAGCTTATCATGTAAGACCAGACCAGAACACCTTCTTGCACTACATTAACCGCTGCCAAGAAGTTTGCCGTAAATGCTTTATGGTTGTCCACCGTTTAGGGTCCACGAGAATGTCTAGAATACACAAAAAGATCGACAAAAACCGAGCAATCGATGATCATTGTGGACCAAGAAGAGTTGTAACCATGCATGCCCTTGCTAATGGCTCATGGATGGAGAAATATTTTAGAGAAACATGTGAGAAGTTACCTAACAAAGAACATGTATCATTTAACCGATAACATCACCAAAAGATGTTTTTAATGAGTACAAAGAGACTTGCACTTTCGGCTTGACATATCTCTTACTCACACTTCACCAGACGGTGGAAAAGTGAATTGGGTCTTGTGAAAATTCCTAGAAAACATAGAATGTCTGTTTTGCTTCGAGGTGTGGAATTAAAGAGTCAACGAAACCGCAAAGGCAGAGGTCGAAGAAGTAAGCTCATGTTCTCCAATCTCTCCTTGTTTGAGAAAAATGTTTTGACCTGATTTCTTCTCACGGATATTGTGCAATGAGAACCTTACCGACATCGTGAACAACAAAGCGGAGAAGAAAGCTTGCCAAGCATAGAAAAAGCTCTTGAGCGTCCAGCGCAATACATGTCATGCGTTGTGATTGATGGAATGGACAAAAAAAACAACTCTACCACATTTCTTGAACATTCCTAAGGATGTGCGGGAGGAATGTTTTTGTTAAGGTCCACCTTGTAGGGAGCTATGGTCTTCAAAGGAAGTCTAAAGTGCAAAGTATTTTTGGCGTATCCAAACTTGCATGGTGACCAATCTCACAATTACAATTCTTAACAAGGTCCAAATGCGAGCAAGAGCAATTACCACCAGTGCTTTATCTGCAACTTGACAATACTACAAGGGAGAACAAGAATCAAACACTCTTTGCATCTTTGTGCCATGTTAGTGGAGCTAGGGATCTTTAGAAAAGTGAAGCTCGGTTTCTTACTTGTAGGCCACACTCATGATCCATTGACCAAATGTTCAAAGAGATTTTCTCAGAGGGAAGGAAGAAGGCTTTACATCTTCCTTCTTTAGTTCAATTATTGAAGATTCTTACACTCCTACTCCAATTAGGGTCGATCTTCTTAAAGAGATCGCTGATTTTAGAGAGTTTGTTTTCTCTCAACGTTCAAACAGAGAACAAGTGTGAACAAGTTGAATGATCTCACCTTTCATCATATCAAGTTCTACTTTGAAGGATGGCCAAAGCTTTACTGGGGAAGAAGTATACCACAACTAAGGACTGGAGTCCACCGAGGGATTATTACGCTTTAAATATATTCCAGACACTTCCTTCAGAAATCTTTGAACAACTTCCTCTCAAAAATCCTAAGGAGTCCAGCGGAAGAAAAGTACCCCGTGTCATCCTTAAAAGCCATTGAAAATGGAATTTCCTCAGGCTTTAAGTACTTCTTAGAAGAAGATCGGATGTGGTGGAGTAATTTCTTTCTAACGAAAAAATTGTTGTACAAAATATAGCTCTGCAGGGCGGTTGCAAGAACCATTTCAATGGCCTAACACCTTCCATCAACCCCCAAAGACTGTGGTCAAAGGGTCAAAAGCATTTGCACATTTTTCTTGAGAAGACGAGGAGGACCGAGTCATGTACCTTTGGACCAAGACGCAGAATATGAGCCTCAAGGTAATATCCGCGAAATTACCAAAGGTATGCTAATTGCTCTTCCGACCGAGGAGGATGACAAAAGGTCAATTACGGATAGCAAAAGTGCTTGACCGCAGTCAAGGAGGAAGGCTTAGTCACTAAACTCAAGATTCATTGGCTTGCAACACGCCGGAAAATGCTTTTGAAGGTAGATATGAGTTAGAAATGAGAAGCCAAGGAAAAGGGAGAAAGTCCAAGAAGGTGGGTTGTAGGGACGAGCTTTGAACCTTAATGACGTGACTATTTTGTGCTATGATTTTAAATTGAAATCGACAATCGTCTATGCGAAAGACTATCAATTTGCTTAAAAAGCTTGTAATTACGAAGAAGATGATGAAAAAGAAGGTGGTAATTTGCTCAATGCTTCCGCTGGATTATAGTGATGAGGAAGATAACTCAAGCACTTCCTCGGATGACATTGAAAGAAGTGAAGGTGATGACGATGGCATAAATAAATATGAAGACGTCCCGATCCCTCTCTCATCACTCCTCACACTTTTGCACATAACCTAGTCTTGGAAAAAGATCAGAATTTTGCATGTGAATATGAAGATTCTATCTTCAAATTTTGAGAATACTACCGGTTTCGATTCTGAGGACTTACTTCAATTTTTTGTTAAATATTTTATCCTCTGAAATTAGAGTTTCTCTCTTTAAACATACTTGAAGAACATTCTATTTGCTAAGAAAAGTGACACTTTAAAAAGTCAATTCTTTTCGTTGCAAAAAAAAAAAAAAATAGTCATTTGGGGTCAAAATAGAATTTCATGCATCTTTTTTTTTTTTTTTTTTTTAACCTCGTTTTACCCCCCTTTTTGTAAAAAAGGAAATCTTTTGAGAATATTCCTTTTGCTCTCGTTTCAATGATTTGCTCCCGTTTAATACGCAATCTTGTTAATATCTAGAATAGAATAGAATAGAATAGAATAGAATAGATTTTGTAACGTCCACGGAGTTCAAGAGGACATGGGACCCATATAATGGCCTAGTACAACTATTACTACTAGGATTAAAAAACTCCTACCTCGAAAGGTTTTCAAGGGAAAAACCTTTGCAGTAATGATGATGCTAGACAAGCAAGAAGAAAATATAAGTAGACGATGACTATTGAGGGCTCAGCAATTGAAGACGCTCATCCAGAACCTCAAGTATGTATAATGCCAAGTGATGCACACATGGGGCTCTGAGAAGTTGTTGAAGCATGGAATGGAATAACGGTTCTTAACCGTCTCAAAAGCAGGACATCTTAGCAGAGTATAGCTTTCGTCTTCAATAACTTGTAACTGGCAACATGCATATAATCTCGCTTTTCGCGTAAAAAACACTTACAAGAGGGTAGCGACATTTGTTTGGTGATTCGTTATGGCCTGGAGCCAACATCGTGTGGAGGAGATCCAATGATGGAAACCTCGATTGTTTCGATGCTGATCTCGACGCAGTTAACAAAAACTAAAGGCGAAGTCTGGCATCCAGTAAGCTTTTGTCGACAATTTATAAAGTTGTCAACAAAATGTTAAGATTTGATATAACAGAAAGCAATGTGAAAGAGGTTAAATGCCTAATTTAACTATAACAACTTCTTAGAAGTTAACCCCTTTGATTTAACAATCATGTTAACAAAAACCTCGTGTGTGTTACTAGTGAAATAATTCTTTTTTTTAACAACAAAATAACCCATGGTGTGTACGATTTGAGCAAGTTAGATGCATAGCCTTCCAAATTCCTCTACACTATAATGTGTAGAAAGAATATTTGAAGCAACAACTTGTGTTTTATTGGTTATCTAAGAATATTAGTAAGGGACGCCTCACATGTCATCGCAAGTTTTAAGAAGTCAAGCCGCTGAGGCAGCTCAAGTGTAAATCGCAAGATTCACGAGCGGCTCAGATGTCAAACCGGTCTCAGATGAACTATATGTGAATACCTAAAGATTTAAAGATTTACATGTGAGGCGCCTCTAAGTGGGAATTTGGCAAAGAGACAGGACATTCAACATTGAATTGCCTGTGAAATAATATCAAAGGGTAACTACAGAATGGCAATGGCAGCGGTAAAAATTTCTCTTTCTGATCTTTGCAACACCTAAAAGAAACGGAAATGGAAACAGGCTAATTAATAATGGAAAATGTCAAGTTAAAGATACAAAGTTTTTCAGAAAGCTGTATAATAGCTATATGATTTTGGACTTTCGAAGAACAATTGTCACGCTTGAATTGGAACAATTACTCATGTTGAGAAATGAGCCTTCTATGATTGGGTGGGCAGGTGGGATCCCAACCGGGACTCTCGCTTGCAAGCCAAGTACTCTACCACTGAGCTACCGGCCCTTTGATGGGCTTTCGGCACTCCTCCACTGAGTCATTCTTCATGTGTGCCCATTACACATACTCCAACATTCCAACATTCCCCCTTAATGGGCACACCAATCCATTCCAGCCTTCACCACAATCCATATGCTCCCCTCCTCGGGCAACTCCACCATCGGGGTTGGGCTTTCCACTGGCCAAGCTTTGCTCATTCTCACCCCTACACCATTGGGGACTATCCCGATCTTTGTTAAGCACCCTCTACTTGGGACCATGGCTGCGATACCATGTTGAGAAATGAGCCTTCTATGATTGGGTGGACAGTGGGGATCCGACCCGGGACCTCGCTTGCAAGCCAAGTACTCTACCAGCATTTCTACCGGCCCTTTGATGGGCTTTTCTCACTCCTCCAATCGAAGTCATTCTTCATGTGTGCCCATTACACATACTCCAACATTCCAACAACTCAATTTATTCTACAATGAAATCGTGCGGAAGAAGATTGGTGATGATTTGGGTCTGGGACAATTTCGATCTTGGTGACCTGAGATCAATACGACATGACGAAAAGCATGGTTGCAAGTGGGCAGGATTCTCGACTTTTAGCCATCAACAAAGTTTAAAATGAAACGCACTTATTTTTTGAAACGACTTCAAAGGAATCTTTGAAAAATTCCTAAAATTCCCTTTAAAAAGTCCATTTTTAAGATTTTTTGTGACAGTGTGACAATTTAAGTAATTTAGGTACCATTTTGAGGGGTTGATTGAACATAACTTTCATACAAAAATTTCAAATAGCAATTTTCATCCTCCCTAAACTAGAACAAAAATAATTACTTTTTATAAAGTGTAGCAAAAAGGGCAATTAAAAAAAAATAGCAAGGGTAATAGAGTGACAAAGAAGTGATATATTTCATGGTTGTGAAAATTGTACAAAATTATGAACAAAATTGTCAAAAAAATATAGAACATTTTGACGGGACGCAGGTCATCACACGCTCTTTTGTTTTTTACATGTTTGAGTCATCGGACAAACTTACATTTTTCGGCAAGATCGGATGCATCTCATCCTCCGACTCATTTTAATCCCCCGATCACTTGAGCCTTCATCCTCCCTTCACTCTCAAAACTGGATGTACTCGAATCCATCTTCTTCCTCACCGCTTCACAAGTGAGTCCTCATCATCATCTTTTTGGCCACCTTTCTAGGTTGTTTGTCTAATCAACATCTTGCGACCTTATTAAAGTTTGAGTGACCATATTTAACTTATTAGCAACGTTTTCAACAAAGTCATATCGCAAGAACCTTCACTTCGGATAGATCTATGGCCGGTGCTTGCTTTGGACTTTGCTCTCTTTACCACTCTGTTTTTACCATCTCCAAAGGTATAACTCCCCGAAAAGAAGCGGCGGCATTTGTTCTCATCGATTACTTTTAGTTGAGGGAATTCCATCCTCTCTTGTTACCTCCGATTTACTTTAGCTAGCTGGCGAGCGGCTTCCCGGACTCATCATTATCAGGTGGGACAGCGCAAGGAGCATTCCTTTCAGATCTCGGGGCAACCAGGATACTCGGCAACTTGTTGTCTTTTGTCGTCAGGGCCGGTGTACATGACTCACATCTTCATCTGAGCTAGCCAATATCTCTACATGTTCCTCTTGATTATCAACTTGCAGGGGGAGAGTTTGCCTAGATGGCCCGATTGAATATAGCCCGTGAAGCCTTGTAATGAAGCTTACAAAAAATATCCACGTTGCGAGAAAAAAAGCGAGGCCACCATAAAGCATCTCCTCCCCAAAGTGGTTTAAACCACAGGCCAGATACTTGTCTCAATAAAATCCAATGATTTTGCTTGAGTCAAATGCTCTTCCTCCTTTTTCACTCTTTGTGATTTCTTTCAAAAACTTTTAGAGGCATTTGCTCTGCAGAGAGCATGGAACTAGTATTGGGGATGGTGCTAATGAATTGAATACACCGTTCTTTGCCAACGCAAAGATGTGGCATATTTCTTTCTTGTAAGATGGCCCCCATCTACAAGTGAAATTTTGATCCGATCTTTGAAATGTAATATTTCTCAAGGGCTCAATAGCACGGTGACCCATTGATCTCTTGAAAAAAAAATCCATTCTTTGAAATCATAAGTTTCTTCCAACAACTTCGATGTCCGGACGAGATTGTAGGAATCTTGGATAACCTCAATCATTGCTGGTAGGTGAGGCTTTTTCGAGCAAGGCGTTTAGAGAACCTCTTGGTATCCGATCAATTTGGTCGTGTGTATGACAACAAGCGGAAACCAATCTTCACCTTCTTGAAGATTTGTTTCTCTACTAGCATAACACGTTAAACAAACAACGCTGATTCTTATTTTCCCTTGTCGTGTTATCTAGCGAGATACGTAAACCGGTGGTATATATGTTCTAGATTGGAAAGAAGCTTATTCAATATTGTGATAGTGAGATTTGGATCAGCATGAATGTTTGGATAATTCAAAATGCCTTGCAAGATAGTTTTCCATTAAATACCATAGCACCAACAACATGTATGAAAATCTTCTTGAAGACATCCTTAGGCACATTGACAAAATGTGGTAGGGTGGTCTTCTTACGGTCCATTCCATCAATAACAACCGATATGTAGTTGAGTGGTTGTTCGATTAAAGGCTTTCTTCCTATGTTTTGTCAATTTTTCCTTTCCAAAGATTGTTGTTCTACGTGCTTGTTCAATTTCTCCTTCAATGCATCTGAAATGAAAATATGTTTAGGAAAAAAACCTACTTTTAAGTAGAACTAGGCAAGAACACGCCCCTCGAAGCTTACTTTTTAGTGTGAAGTGTCCTTGCATTTTGTCTCTCGAGCTTTTAATTGAGCATGTAGCACAAACAGACATCCTATCCTTTCTAAAGGAATGCGCCGAAAAAACTCTTTTTCGAGAGCAATAAAGTAAGAGTAGCGACAAAGCGTTCTCCACCCTCAACACACATCTCCTTATAATTATCGTGACTTCTTGTTTCGCGGAAATTGTCACTCAAGTGGTACATAGGGCTATTAGGGAGTTTCTCACAAGACTCCTTAAAGAAACCTTCCATCCGGAGACACATTGAAGGGCATGAATTCTGGTTATGCCTCTGAATGGCGATGATCATTAATGCCCCGGATTCTTGTCAGAAAAGCCTTTTCTTTAGGCGGTCAAGTCGTCTGCGCCTAAAGCATGAATCAATTTGAAGGTCGTTTGACGGGGCGGTGTGGCCACCAAAGCCGTGTAAGTAAACTTCACCATCATCAGCCTAATATTGAAGGCTAAAGTAGCCTTTGGTCTAGCGAGAGTCATTGAACCTTAACTATCCATCGAATCAACCTCAATTCCGTGCTTTTCTCTAGGAAAAAAGTAATCGAGGGTTGGTGACGTGGATTGACCAGCTCCTGAAGTGTCGTAGAAACAGGAGTTGCATGTCATCAAGCCCCACTTGTTGTAGTACCATACGGCAAAATTGATGGAGTTACGGATTTACCTCCCAGATTTAGCCTATGGTGGATAAAGACGACGTACTAAAATGAAGGCAAGGAGGGAGGAGGTAGTCCTCCTCTAGACTGTGGGTGGAGTAAAACGCATTGGTGGGGGCAAACGACGCCGGTGATGTGGTGTGTGGAGCAAATTGAACCGTGCAGCTTCCAGGTGGTCGCGGGCCGGTAAGATCAAAGACGGTTTGAATATCGAGGCAGAATTTCCGAGGGCTACCAAAAGGTCAGCTTGAGGGGGTGTGGAATGTCATTGTAGGAGGAAGCTCCCGCTAATGAGCTGAGGTTTCGGTAGCTTTTTCTCAGAGCCATACTGAAGAAGGCTACGGTGATCAAATTTATACCCACGTACAGCGCAGACGGTAAAAGTTTATTACTGTGGATGGTATAAATTTTACAGAGAAGGCAAACTTGGAGGCTGCCCGGACCCATAAATTTATCTGAGATGGTATAAATTTTACACGGAGGAGGAAGACACGTAATAAAATTTATCACGGTAAAAACCTCACGCATACTGTATTGGAATCTTTATGGAGAAACGCTATGGCTAAAACGGCTTAGCGAGAATACTTAAGCCCGAGCACACCTATTTTCTCCATATCTGTACGCAGTTTAGAGTCGGCTAAACCATGGGTCCTTTTATATACCCCCTCTTATTTTGCTCCAACCCCTTATCACGCTGTTCATAATGGCCATGGCCACTAAGTCTACTTTAAGATGTTGTTTTAGTTTTCTCTTTGTTTTAATTGCGTTAGAGTGTAAGTTTCACGGTATAAATTTATACCGAGATGACTCGATCGTTATAATTTATATCGTTTGTGTCGGTTTATAAATTTATACCGCCGGTTAACAAAATAAATTGCTGCTGCCGAACACGGTATAAATTTATCGCCTCGAATGCGATCAATGGGCAAATTTATACGCTTGTGCTCGAGCCGTATAAATTTATCACCGTTCAGAATTATTTCAGATTCTTGATGTCTAGTGCTCAACGAATGGTCCTCTAACCTTAATATTTTCGTAATATTGTTGTGTTTCCAAACAAATGACACAAATAAAGTGTTAATTTAGTGTGGATTTTTATCCCTTTCCTTTTTTACTATTTTTGTGTTTCAAAAACTCGAAAAGGTTAATATTCTTAATAAAAATGGTTTTTTAGCGCGCTTTCCAGCCCTTAAGATCAAGTTTGTACCGGGCGGTCATCATCAAAGGCTTCACCACGAGCCCACGAGACTTATGAACTTAAGGATCGGACTTGGTAATCCCCAATGGGCAAGAGAGAGCGAACCCACCGATACATACCAGATGTGCAAAATAAATCGGAAGGGCAAGTTCAAGTCTAAAAGATTTACCCCTCGCTAATAAATTATGAAACTTGCTGCTGAGAATCGATGATGAAGTTCTAATGGCAGTGTAACCATGACAAGGGCAGCTCTACTATGTTCAATACTTAGAATGTTTAAAATAAGCATGCAAAGCCTAAAGACGATGCCGCGATTACATTCGGTTTCACCAATTAAGAACGGCTTTGTAAGTTATTCTTAGGTGGTCAGATAAATTTATACCGTCAGTCTTTAACATAACCCCGCATTACGACGTAGTAAAATTTGATGTCAATAATGCCGCGCGATTTAAAAAAGTGTTGGTCAAGGGTCTATGGCAATCCTCGTGAGTATCGAAGAGGAAGTAGTGAGGAAGGGTGGAAGAGGAAGAGGAAGAGAAGAGGAGGAACCGCCAACACAAAGGGAAAGGGGTGGTAGGAAGCATTCCCTTGGTACTACAGATACACGCCTCCTACCAAGAAAAAATCTAGAAAAACAAAGCCCTTGACTATAGAGGAGTCGGGCCAGGTTTCTTTGGAAGCCCCCGAAAGCAGCATTGAGTCGTTGTGAAGCCCGGCAGATAAGTCAAGTGCTATTTCAAGCTGGTTAATGAAACCAAACTCAAAAACAAACCATTTCTTTTGACACTATAAGCACCCGATCAAGAGGCCACCAAAAATGAAAGATGGGGGTTGATCGCCGGCAGGTCCCAAAGTTGTGCGGCGGCACATGGCCATTCTTAAGCAAAGAATGAGAAGAAATCCTCGCGCGATGTGTCGCCTAGTTGTTATGGTTGATAGAAGCCACGCAATCGATTGCGGGGATTACAAAAAGCGGAACCGAAGATTACACCTACTACGCCCTTTGAGGCACAATACGGCTACAAAAGAAAAGAACTCGCGAGGAAACCCGTATCAGGTGCGGTGCTGGAAGCCCATATTTACGGGGTGTATCCGCAGACGAAGAGGCAAAGTCATTGCCGAAGTCACAATCTTGACAATGACTTCGGTTAAAATGAGCCTAATAGATAAGATCCCATTCATGCATCGAGAGTACGTGGAGTTCAAACAAATGCATGGAGAGGACTTCAAAAATGAGGAATAAGCTTCAAAGAGCTTCGAGAAGCTGATAATGACCAGTCATTTACGAAACTATGATTCGATAAGAAGCCCATTATGGCTGTCGAAACAACACGATAACCACTTTATTTCGCTTTGAGATGGTCAAGTAAGTAAAAGATTCAATTCAATCTTCAGAGGCGTTTTGCGTGGTTAGAATCTTGTAATAACTCAGTGACGGTATAAATTCATACCTTACCGCCCGTATAAATTTATAACACCGTCAGTCCATAAATTTATACCGGGTGAAGCCGTGTCAGATAATTTATCGTCGCCAGATACATGACCTATTACTGAACGCACTATGATAAATTTATACTGCCGGCCCGCACCCGTGATAAATTTATACTCGCCGTCCCATCCTAAGCCATTGACACTAAACTTCGCTTGACCATTTACGGGTGTGGGATCTTCAAGAAGAATTTTTGTATGTTTAGAGATGGGGAGCTCAAAGAACAAGGTAAAAGACGCAGGAAAGAACCAAAGAAAGGTGGTGAATCAAAACAAAAAATATGAACGCATTGGCCACCCGGGCAGCAGTTACCGGTCTTAAAAGCAAAAGAAACATTTGTCTTTGTTGGAAAAAGTAGTTCGCCGTGATTCAGAGATGGCCAAGGAAGCCAAACCAGTAAGCCTCACTTGCTGGCGCCATGTTTTTCTACCTTTTTTGTCTTGACAATATTTTTCCCCGCGGTCGGAAGACACATTGTCACTTGCCGTGCCGAAGCATGAAAAGACTCAACCTAGAAAGGCGGGAGGTGCAAACTTTTGTACCAAGTTGTACCGCGATCACCTTGATTTCATCGAGAGCACGCTGATTAACTTCGCTAGGTGGAGCAAGAGGCAAAAATATGTTATGTTTGTGCCTTTGTCTCACATTACTCTTACGTAGAACAAGAAGAAGGGGCTGCCCATGGATTTTGAACCCGTCAGAGGGCCAAGGAAGAGAGGCAAAGGTTAAAGGCAATTGAACAGGTAGAGGTCGCCACTTCCAGCTTTTGATCGACATATGAGATTTACCACATTTGTCGTGACGTCCAATGCTGTATTGGGTTGTTGAGGGTGATTGCATGCGGTCGGGACTCTTTTTAGACAAGCAACATTTTACATTATCCATTGCAGACATTCCTTATGGATTTAAAATAAAGGATAGCTTTTGATGAGGAGGCTTTCAATTCCACGTGGTAAGTCCGGTCTTTCCCGGATGGCCTCAAAGAAGTCACATTCCAAAACCGGAGGGGTCATTTTTTCATTCGACCTCTCGCATATGTTTCCGCAGCGAAACCTAAGGGAGCGTCTCCAATCGGCGGGTTTCAAAATCCGCTTGGTGTTTCAATAATTAACGCTTTTTGTTTTACAGTAACTCCACCGTATAAATTTATACCACATCCGTTTGTTTAAATTTTAAAGGTTGAATAACCGGTGGTATAAATTTATACAAAAACAATGTTCATATAATTTATACGCTCTTATGAGTATAATTTATAATAAAGAAGGCAACCGTGGTATAAGCTTATACCCGGCCACCCTCTTGGGCTAACTTATTTTCCTGTTTTTTTTTACTAATTTCTAATTTCTATATTGCTTTATGTGGGCTTAAAACAAACGTCAAGGGTCATGGTGGTGAATTAAGAGCAGTGGCAGCTGTTTGATTTTTTCATATAGGTTTTTACAAATACGATCGTAAAAACCATGGTTCATTTTAACACAGAGAATGAAAAGACTCCTCCCTGCCGATGCATTTTCGGTTCCGGTGTTTTGCGAGAATTAAGAGACCCACAAATGACAAGGCGCCGCGTGGTGTGATATCCGGCAAGCCACCCGGCTTATTAATAATTTGATACGCTGGTTTTCGGCACGGGACTGGATCTAGATGCCTTTTTTCGATCGGGCACCACCGGCGGTTTATTGCCCTTAGGGGAGGGCAATGTCGTCTCATTAGGCGGACATTGACCCGGATAAAGTAAGCTTCATGGAAACGGGATAATCTCCCGTAATCCTTTCCCCGATGAAACGAGGAACCGAAAGCAAAGAACGGTGCCGAGGAAGGGCACTTATACGTAAAATACCCTCCACTACGGAAGAAGAGATGAGGAGGTGGAGTTTGGTCGACTTGAGCCCGTGGGTGCCTCGAGAGCGAGAAACCGCTCGTACTGCTGGGATGAATCAGAAAAAGCGTCTCGTGTTGTGCTCAGATGAATTCGGGTTACAGGGAGAGTCCGTGGGATGGAAGAGCCACCGTATAAATTTATACTGATGAAGTTCTTAACTACTTCCATTGTAAACTATGTGCTAGTAATATTATAATTTATTTTGATGAAGATTTTAAACCGAAAAGCTTTGTCTCTCTAACAATGCTTAATTGAAACAACTCTTTCTTGCTCCAGGATTTCACACTCTTTTGTCTTTCCAATGTTTGACTTTCTTAGTACTTCTATTAAGCTTGCAAAAAAACAATCTATATTTCCTTCCTTTTTAACAATAAATACTTTACCGAAGTTATCAAAATTAATGTCTCTCTCCTTAAAACAAGCATTTTTTTTTGCCCTCCTTTAAAATGAAAAAGCTTTAAAAATGTTGCTTTTTGGGGGTATCCCATGCTAACGCTCAACAATCTATTTTGCCCCTATTTTGTGTGTTTTTTTTAAGTTTTCAATTTTATAAAGGAATCTTTCAAAGCGCTTTTCTTTAATAGTATGTTTCATTTTAAACCTTGTTCAACAAAAGTTTAAAATGAAACGCACTTATTTGTCGGAAACGACACTTCAAAAAAGGAATCTTTGAAAGATTCCTAAAATTCCCCTAAAAAGTCCATTTTAAGATTTTTGTGACAGTGTGACAATTTAAGTAATTTAGGTACCATTTTGGAGGGTTGATTGAACATAACTTTCATGCAAAAATTTCAAATAGCAATTTTCATCCTCCTAAACTAGAACAAAATAATTACTTTTATAAAGTGTAGCAAAAAGGGGCAATTAAAAAAATAGCAAGGGTAATAGAGTGACAAAGAAGTGATATATTCATGGTTGTGAAAATTGTACAAAATTATAGAACAAAATTGTCAAAAATATAGAACATTTTGACAGACTTTACATTTTGCTGACAAGATCGGGATGCATCTCATCCTCCGACTCATTTAATCCCCGATCACTTGAGCCTTCATCCTCCCTTCACTCTCAAACCGGATGTACTCAAGCGATCTTCTTCCTCACTTTGCCTACAAGTGAGTCCATCATCATCTTTTTGGCCACCTTTCTCGGGTTGTTTGTCTAATCCACATGTCAACCTTTTATTAAAGTTTGAGTGACCATGTCAATAACTTATTAGTAAGGTCGAAACAAAGTCATATGCAAGAACCTTCACTTCGGATAGATCTATGACGCCAGCATTTGCTTTGGACTTTGCTCTCTTTCCCACTCCTTTGTTTTACCATCTCCAAAGTATAACTCCCACTAAAAGCATTTGGCGGCATTTGTTCTCATCGGCACTTTTTAGTTGAGTGGGAATTCCATCCTCTCTTGTTACCTCCAAGACTTTTAGCTAGCCGAGCGGCTTCCCGACTCATCATTATCACGGTAGGACAGCTATGAGCATTCCTTTTCGAATCTCGGTGAACCGGATACTCGAAAGCAACTTGTTGTCTTGTCGCGTCAGCTCACAAGTGTACATGACTCTGTCATCTTCATCCGAAGAGCTAGCCAATATCTCTACATGTTCCTCTTGATTATCAACTTGCGCGAGGGAGAGTTTGCCTAGATGGCCGGTTGAATGTGGCGGTCTTCGACCTTGTAATGAAGCTTGCAAAATATCACGCTCTTAGAAAAAAAAAGCGGGGCCCACCATAAAAGCATCCGCCTCCCCAAAGTGGTTAGAAACACGACCCGAATACTTGTCTCAATAAAATCCAATGATTTGCTTGAGTCAAATGCTCTTCCCCCTTTTTTACTCTTTGTGATTTCTTTCCAAGCTTTTTTGAGGCATTTGCTCTGCAGAGAGCATGAAACTAGTATTGGGATGGTGCGAATGAATTGAATACACGCTGGTTTGCCATCGCAAAGATGTGGCATATATCTTTCCTTGTAAGATGGCCCCGCCATCTACAAAAGTGAAATTTTGATCGATCTTTGAAATGTAATATTTCTCAAAGGCTCAATAGCACGCTGACCCAAGTTGATCTCTTGAAAAATCCATTCTTTGAAATCATAAGTTTCTTCCAACAACTTCGATGTCCGGCGAGTTGTAGGAATCTTGGATAACCTCAATCATTCTTTGGTAATAGGAGCTTTTTCGAAAGCAAGACGTTTAGAGAACCCATCGAACATTTGATCAATTTGGTCGCGGTGTATGACCAACAAGCAGAAACCAATCTTCACCTTCTTGAAGATTTGTTTCTCTACTAGTATATACGATGCAAAGCAAAACAACGCCGATTCTTATTTTTCCTTGTCGTGTTGTCTAGCTGAAGATCTGAGAACCGGTGGTATATGTTCTAGATTGGAAAGAAGCTTATTCAATATTGTGATAGTGAGATTTGGATCAGCATGAATGTTTGATAATTCAAAAATGCCTTGCAAGATAGTTTCCATTAAATACCATAGCACCAACAACATGCGGATGTATGAAATCTTCTTAAAGACATCCTTAGGCACATTGACAAAATGTGGTAGGGTGGTCTTTCTTCAGTCCATTCCATCAATAACAACCGATATGTAGTTGAGTGGTTGTTCGATGTTTTTCTTCCCTATGTTTTGTCAATTTTCTCCTTTCCAAAGATTGTTGTTCTCTCTGGCAGGTTTGGTTTTCTCCCAATGCATCCATCGAAATGAAAATATGTTTAGGAAAAACCTACTTTTAAGTAGAACTAGGCAAGAACATCGCCCTGAAGCTTACTTTTAGTGTGAAGTGTCCTTTGCATTTTGTCTCCGAAGCTTTTTAATTCAGAGAGCATGTAGCACAAAATGCATCCTATGCTTTCTAGGAATGGCCACGAGAAAACTCTTTTTTTCGAGCCGCGATGAAGTAAGAGTAGCGCATAACAAAGCGTTCTCCAGCCTCAATACACATCTCCTTATAATTATCGTTAGACTTCTTGTTTTCGCGGAAATTGTCACTCAAGTGGTACATAGGGCTATTAGGAGTTTCTCACAAGACTCCTTAAAGAAACCTTCCATCCAGAGACACATTGAAGGGCATGAATTCTGGTTATGCCTCAATGAATGTAGTCATTAATGTCCGGATTCTTGTCAAGCCTTTTCTTTAGGCGGTCAAATTAAATTCTGCTGCCTAAAGCATGAATCAATTTGAAGGCCGTTTGACAGACGG
Source organism: Isoetes taiwanensis (assembly GCA_021234155.1). NCBI lineage: Eukaryota > Viridiplantae > Streptophyta > Lycopodiopsida > Isoetales > Isoetaceae > Isoetes > Isoetes taiwanensis. The sequence goes on along the minus strand of JAJEKV010000880.1, from coordinate 10,114 downwards.
CCTGGCCACCACCTGTAAAGTAAACTTCTCACCATCATCTGGCCTAATATTGAAGGCTAAGTAGCCCCTTTGGTCAGCAGAGTCATTGAACTGGCAACTATCACGAATCAACCTCAATTCCTTTAGTCCAATCTTAAGCAAACAACGTTGAGGAACAACAAGATTTTGTATGTGTTGCCCTTAAAGTGAGCCTAGATCCATGAGTTTCTTTTCTTCTAACAGGTTGTATTGTACATGCTTTCTTGTGTAAAGTTAAACTTGAAGATTCTTACTTGCGGGGGCTTTGAATTCAACATTGAGTCTTGTGGCTTTGGTAGGTCCTCGCCCGGGAGACATCAACATGAGGTGTTTCTTCGTCTAAGAGATCAACTTGAGGTGTACTTGTAGATGCTTTGATAGGTTTGGTGTGTGCAAGTCCCGAGGGAGGTGTGCTCCCTCTCCCTAGGAAAAAGTGTCGAGGTTGGTGACGTAGTTGACCAGCTCTGGGTGTCGTGAAAGCAGAGGAGTTGCATGTCATTGCCCCCACTTGTTGTAGTACCATGTAGCGAAATTGATGGGTTGGCGTGATTTGCCTCCCAGGATTTAGCCTATGGTGGACTAAGGGCTTACGTGCTAAAATGAAGTGGAGGAGGTAGTCCGAATCTCTAGACCGTGGGGTGGAGTAAAATGCATTGGTGGGGGCAAACGACGTTCAGAGCAGGTGGTGTGGTGGAGTAAATTGAATCGTGGTGGAAGCCGAGGTGGTCGTGCTGGGAGTAAGATCCATGAGCTGGGGGTTTGAATATCGGCCCGAGCATTTGAAACTACTTTCGGTGTCCGGTTGAGGGGTGTGAATGTCATTGGAGGGAAGCCCTCGCGAGCAGTTGGAGGTTTCCAATTTTTTTTCTGGCCATACTCGTAAAGGTAAGGCCAAGTCACCTAAATTTATACCTTTAATACAGACGGTAAAAGCTTACATAGTGCATGGTATAAATTTTTACGTAGAAGGCAAACTTGTAGCCGCAGATCAGTATAAATTTATATAGAGATGGTATAAATTTATACAAAGAGGAGGAAGACACGGATAAATTTATACTTAAACTCATAGACACTTGTTTGAATCTTTATGGGAGAAACGCTTATACCTAAACGACTTAGCGGGGGTACTTTGGCCTACACGGCCACCCTATTTTCCATATAATGCCAGTAGGAGTCAAGGCGCCAAGGTCCATTTATATACCCCTCTTATTTGCTCTCCGAACCTCTATACGCTAGTTCATACAGTCCATGGCCACGTAAGTCTACTTTTCCGCATCGCTTTTAGTTTCTTTTGTTTTAATCTGTTAGAGTGTTAGCCCCATAAATTTATACCGGATGACGAGACTCGATCGGTGAAAATTTATACGCCTTTGTGCTCGGCGGTATAAATTTATATATACCGCTAGTGTTTCGAGCCCGTATAAATTATACCGCCGGTACAAGGGCGTATAAATTTATATCGTGCCTTCAACACGAGCCGGTATAAATTTATACCGCCTCAAGCATGATCGGTATAAATTTATAATGCCTTTGTGCTCGAAAGCCGCCATAAATTTATACCGTTCAGAATTATTTCCAGATTTTGATGTCTAGTGCTCAACGAATGGTCCCGAACCTTAATATTTTCGTAATATTGTTGTGTTTCCAACAAATGACACAAATAAAGTGTTAATTTAGTGTGGATTTTATGCCCTTTCATCCTCTTTTTCTCTTGTTTTTGTGTTTCAAAACTTCGAAAAGGTTAATATTCTTATGTAAAAATGGTTTTTTTTGCGTTTTCCAGCCCTAAGATCAAGTTTGTGCTTTCGTGGTCATCATCAAAGGCTGCACCACCGAGCCACCGACTTATGAACTTAAGGATCGGACTTGGTGCGTCCACGTGGGGCAAGAGAGCAAACCCAGCGTCACGCACTGCCTATTTTGTGCAATAAATTAGGGAAGGGGCAAGTTCAAGTCCGATGATTATTACCCCGGCCGGCGAAATTATGAAACTTGTTGCTCTGAGAGAACGATGATGAAGTTCTAATGCGGTGCAACCATGACAAGGGCCCCGCCTACTATGTTCGAATACTAGAATGTTTAAAATAAGCATGTGCAAGCCTAAAGACATGCACGATTACATTTCGGACAATTACAAGAACGGCTTTGTAAGTTATTCTTAGGTGCTTTCCGATAAATTTATACCGCCGGGCCTCTTAACATAACCCCGCATTCTGAGACGTGATCTAGTAGAAATTTTGATGTCAATAGCGTTTGTACGACGAAAAAGTGTTGGTCAAGGGTCTATGGTACCCCCGTAGTATCGAAGAGGAAGTAGTAGAGGAAGAGGTAGAAGGGAAGAGGAAAGAGGAAGAGGAACAGGGAAGAGGAAGAGGAAGGGAAGAGGAAGAGGAAGAGGAAGAGGAAGAAGAGGAAGAGGAAGAGGAAGAGGAAGAGGAAGAGGAAGAGGAAGAGGAGGAACCCGGTCAACACTGAAGGGAAAGGGTAGGAAGCATTCCCTTCGGTACTAGATACAACCTCCTACCAAGAAAAAATCTAGAAAAACAAAGCCCTTGACTATAGAGGAGTCAAAGCAGGCTTGAGGTCTGGCTCCCCGGAGCGTATATATCATTCTCAAAGCCCGGGTAAGTAATGAAACCAAATGAAACCAAACTCAAACAAACCATTTCTTTGACACTAAGCACTATCAAGAGGCCACCAAAAATGAAGATGGGGTCGAAAAGTCTTGCGGCGGTCGAAAAGTTGTACAGCGGCACATGTGGCCATTCTTAAGCAAAGAATGAGAAAGAAATCCTCATGCTGTATGTAAGCCTCTAGTTGTTATGGTTGATAGAAGTCAATGCAATCGATTGCGGGATTACAAAAAAAGCGGACTTGAAGATTACACCTACTCGCCCTTGAGGCACAATACGGCTACAAGGCTAGAAAAGAACTCTCAAAGGAGGAAACCCGTAACGAGGTGTGGGAAAAGCGTGGAAGCCCATATTTACGTGGGTGTCCACGCATTTAAGAGGCAAAAAGTCATTGCCAGAAGTCACAATCTTGACAATGACTTTCGGGTTAAAATGAGCCTAATAGATAAGATCCGATTCATGCATCGAGAGTACGTGGAGTTCAAACAAATGCATGGAGGACTTCAAAAAAAAAAACGAAGAATAAGCTTCAAGAGCTTCGAGAAGCCCGTGTGACGAGTGTTGCCTCGAGCTATGATTCTGATAAGAAGCCCATTATGGTCGTCAAGCAATACGATAACTACTTTCCTTTCGCTTTGAGAGATGGTCAAGTAAGTAAAAGATTCAATTCAATCTTACGAGTATGTTTAGCGTGGTTAGAATCTTGTAATAGCCTAGTGGTATAGAAATTCATGCGTTGCGGCGCAGATAAATTTATACACAGTGCCGTCAGCGCAGATATAAATTTATCACAGCTGTCACGGTGTAATATAAATTTATCGTCGCCTGTATGATATCCGCTGACCGCACGCGGTATAAATTTATCTGCGCTGACCGTGCACCTGTATAAATTTATACCGTGTTAAGCCGTCGGCCCATCCTCTTACGCCATTCAAGACTAAACTTCGTTTGACCATTTACTGGTGTGGGATCTTCAAGAAAGAATTTTTTGTATGTTCAAGATGGGAGCTCAAAGAACAAGCTAAAGACGCAGGAAAGAAACCAAAGAAAGGTGGTGAATCAAAACAAAAAATATGAGCATTGTACCACCGACCGCATTCTGTGGTCTTAAAAGCAAAGAAATATTTGTTCGCCTGTTGGAAAAAGTAGTTTGCCAAAGAATTCACATTAGACGAGATGGCCAAAGGAAGCTAAAACGTAAGCCTCACTTGCTATGCCATGTTTTTTTTTCTACCTTTTTGTCTTACAATATTTTTCCCTTTGCGTCGGAAAGACATTGTCACTTGCCCGGTAGAAGTTAATGAAGCAGCTCAACCTAGAAGATGGGAGGAGTGCAAACTTTTGTACCCAAGTTGTACCAATGAGATAGTATCATTAGAAACCTGCTTGATTAACCGATTAGTTTGGTAAGTTATGCAAAAATATGTTATGTGTTTGTGCCTTTGTCTCACATTACTCTTCGTAACAAGAAGAAGGGGCTACCCACTGGATTTTTTTGAACACGTTTCGTAAGGCCAAGGAAGAGAGGCAAAGGTTAAAGGCAATTGAATGGGGGTAGAGAGGTCGCCACTTCCGGTTTGATTGTACATATGAGAGATTTACCACATTTGGTCGGGGCGTCCAATACAAAGTGTTGTTGAGGGTGATTGTACAAAAGCCAGGGGACTCTTTTAGACAAGCAACATTTTATATCCTTATGGATTTAAAATAAAGGATAGCGCTTTTTGATGAGGAGGCTTTTCACTCACGTCTGTCCCAGGTCTTTCTGGATGGCCTCAAAGAAGTCCGACATCCCCGAAAAACCGGAGGGTCATCATTTTCATTCCACCCCAACCCGACGATGTAGGTGCTTAAACCTATGGGAGCTTTATCCGTAAGCCCGGCACCTGCGTTTGGTAAGCTTCACAATGCGTTTTTGTTTTACACGGTAACTCCACGGTATAAATTTATACCACATCCGCCTTAAGGTTTAAATTTTAAAGGTTGGAACAACCGTGGTATAAATTTATCTGACAAGGCAATGTGCAGATAAATTTATACTGACTTCTTATGCAAATGGTATAAATTTATCTGAAGAAGGGCAACCGTGGTATAAGTTTATCTGCCACACCTTCTTGGGCTAACTTATTTTTTCCTTGTTTTCTTTTTACTAATTTCTAATTTCTATATTGCTTTGAGGGCTTAAAACAAAGCGTCCAGGTCATGGTGGTGGTCCGCGCTTAGTGAGCTGTTTCGAGCATCTTATATTATAATGTTTTAGTGCAAGTAATGGACCACGCCCTAAATTCGACGGCCGAGATTTCATGATCCAATCTTAGGGCTAAAAAGTGGCGTTAAAAAAAGGGCTAAAAAAGTGACGTCCAAAAAATATAAAAAAAAGGGCAAGTAAACCCTAAGAATAGCCGATTCAAGAAGACGAAGGCAGATTTAGGGTGCTTGATCGAGGATCGGAGGAGCGAGAAGTGGAGGAGATAGCAGCTGCCTCAGGTATACTATGTCCATATCACAACCATGATGGCTTTATCATGATGCAAAACGGCATGGCACTGATGGTCAGGTAAATATCTTCGACAAGGGCCTAACTGTGGCGAATTTTGTTCAGGCCAAAACTGGCCAGAAATGACTGAGCGAGCATTTTCTCATTCGCAGAGCTTTCATACCAGTATCAAGATTCATTGATCGGTTTCAGAAAACCAGACATTGGTTGGGATCTTTCAAGACTGCAGAAGAAGTTGCCCAGCACTGCTTGCTTATTCATAAGGTTTTTGATTATAAGCATTCTGTGGCTGATCTGTGGCTTGAGCTTCTTGAGCTCGGTTAGCTATGCACAATGGATCTTTTAGAGCCCGGTTAGTTATGGTTTTCGCTGTTGACATTTCATCATGCCTGACTATGCTTGCAAATCCTAGAAACGCTTTGGCCCCCATAAATCCATTTGATTTTTGCAACGTTCTGAAATCTATATACAGATTTGATTAGAAGCCCCAAGTTTAAACCCAGCTTTGCATTTAAGGCTTAGATATAAGAAAGAAAGAAACATTCAGACTGCATCCGGTTGTTCTGCTAATGCTGTCGCATGAATTCACAAAAGACTGCAACGGGTATAGAATACCCAAAAAAAATACCAGATTGTGGGCAAGCAATTGGAGCGTGCATAGCTTGGCCCACAGTTATTGAAACACCAAGGGAAAATTCTTTGCAGTCGGCGCATTTACTGGAGCTGTAACAAGAGCCTTAGCCCAAGGGTCTCATATAGCAGAACACTCTGGAATCTTTGCTGCATTCCTGGTAATCTCACATTCTATACAAATTTCAAGCAGGTCTCCATTTCCTCTGTTTTTTCCATCGAATTTGGCAGATCTAACATTTTTGTTTCTACTTGGTATTGCCTCTGATGATCTTCACCGAAGCAGTTATCTTTAAACTTACATCTGGAGTTCGTGTTCTAATTGCAGGTCTGCTTTCCCTCAAAGCACTCTGTAGGAGAGGTTTAGGGAAATGTTTATGCTTTTGTTTTTACATTATCTACACTTGGCGTGCCTGGCTGATGCCCTTGATATGTTTCAGGAAATGCAGCTATGCCATTTTTCATACATGCCCTTGGCATAATTCAAAAAAGCTGCACGTTTTTTGTTACCATATTTTGTGTATGAGCTGGGTCTAGAAAACAGGCAACAACTTGAAGCTGACACGATCATTGTGAACCTACTCATGTGTTCACTGCTGCTGGTGTCACTGGCAGGCCCAATTTTGATTGGTGTGAATCACATAGAATAGATAGTATACTGGCATATGGTATAGGCACACTCACTTTGGCAAATGTCTGCAAAAAACATGTACTTCTATTATTGAACTTTGCAACAGGGTGCATTTTTTAGTACAATGCACAACATCCTTTAGGAAGTGGAGCTGGATTTAAGGAGGAAGATACCCCCAACTTTATTGGATCGTATTTGCCCACCTCTGCTTGCTCTAACCTCTCTATGAGGTCCTGAAGAAGGTACCATTCTTTTCTTCTTTCGCCCGTATATGCTTAGCTTAAAGCAGAAAATCCATTTTTTAGAATTATGAACTTTAGAATTCAAGTTGCTAGAGATGGCAGACATAGATTAATTATCCATTGTCAAAGCTGCAGATCTACAAACAGTGCTGGATCTCTGTGCAGTTATACAAAGACGACAAGAAAGGTATTTTGCCTTCCTCTACTTCCTTGCAGTGTTAGGTAACAATTCGTAACTTTTTTCTTGCTCTACTTTCTTTGCAGTTACCTGAAGCATCAAGAGCATGCATTGCACTGCTTTGCTTCGTCACCATAGCCAAGCCCATATCCGGGACAATTGGCCCCTGTCCTTCAAATTCCCTGTGCTTGATCGAGGACCGGAGGAGCAAGCAGTGAAGGAGGCAGCAGCTGCCAGACCTGCCTGCTTTACCATAATGTTGTTGGTTGTGAGACGTGTTCTCATGCTGATGACTTCTTCCGTGCTTAAATGTTGGTTCACAGTTATCTTGATTGTGTCTTGAATCAGAACTTTGACGCCTTTTGAAATTCCTCACTTCCCCAGTAGTTAGAGCCACCAAATTTGCAAGAGCACCTGTAAAAACACATTCCATCAAACGAAAGCTACACCATTCATATGGTCATGCTTGGTTGCTATCTTTTTATGGCAGCTAGTCCAGTCATCTTTTCTGCCCCAGATGTAACGCGGTGGTGCCTCACGATTTTCATTGTTTATAATCTTCTCATTAACATCCAATGCATTAACATCCAATGAACCAGGAAGATAGAACACCTGATGTCTACATAACATGGATGAAAGAGAGATAGGGGCATAGTGGTCCCTTCAGCAGGAATGAATTAGCCAATAAATCATCTGAATAATGTTGGCAATATATGAAGTCTTATTTTCTCATCTTTTCTCTTTGCGCACACATGGAGTTGTGTACAAAATAGCAATGCTTATAAACCGCCTTATAGTCTAGCAACTGTCTCATAACAATCGCCTTATAGCCCTGCAACGCGGGGATTTTTTCTATAATGCAATGTATTATTTGCACCAAGCACCAAGTTAATGTAATTGATAGTAGTGTCTGTGAGTTGCTAGAGGTTGAGTTTTGGGGGATACAATTTTGAGGGGGTCTTGCATTGTTTCTTTTGCTTTAGAGCTTGGGTCCTCGGGGATGTAAGTTTCTAAGTAGTGTATTGTTTCTTTCACTTAACATTAATTTAAGATAATGCACATGGTTCTTGAACTCCGTAGTATTGGCTGATAATGTAAGTTCTATCACTGGGGGTATATGAAGCCTGCATATGGTAGGGATGATAAATCATTTTAGAAAATCATTTTGCTGGGTTTATAGAAAGTTAAAATCTTAGATTATAACAGCTTTTGGATGAATCACCTAGAAGAGGTGGAAGAATGGAAGTCAAGCAGACAAATAGTCAGAAAAATAGTGACCATTGCTCTAAAAGCACCGACCACAATTAAAAAAAAAAAATAGAGAGCACTCAAAACTTTAAGCCTAGAAACAATAGCTACTCTTAGAAACAAGAGCTACTCAGAAAAATAAAGTTGAAACTAAAAACCTTTAAGCCTACAAACATGAGCTACTTTGAAAAACTATGTTTTCTCCAACTTTATGTGTAATAAACTATAGAATCAAACAAGACAATTAATCTCCACACCAAGCATCATACCAAATAACCTATCACACCACACGAGAAGCAAGCAAGCACTCATCTATGACAAGCTTGAAGAAGATGTAAGAACTGGAGACTAAAGAGCAACAAGTACAAAAAGTTATCGACTTTGACTATAGCATCACCTTAAAACCTGTTTAGATTAACACTTTATTCCCACTCAAAATTGCTATGTACGACCACCATCGTATTCTGCTCAAAGTTTTCGGATATACCAACACACACAACACTATCTAACATGAAGGTTTCTTTTAAGTAACCTTTTTTGTTATAATGCAGAGGTTAGATTATTACTGTACGCGTTTCTCATTTTCTTTTAGCCAAAACATTCTGCGGCTTTAACTTATGCCCAAAGCCCGGCTGGCAACAAGTACTAGTTTTTCATATAGGTTTTAAATACGGACGCCAAAAAACCATGGTTCATTTTAACACGCGAATGAAAAGACTCCTCCCCGCAATGCATTTCGGTTCCTACCGTTTTGCGAATTAAAGAGACCCACAAAAAGTATTTGTGGTGTCCCAATATCGAAACCACAAATGCTTATTAATAATTTGATACAATGGTTTTCTCGGCCTGGAGACTGGATCCTAGATGCCTTTTCTGGATCAGGCACCACAGCAGTTTGTGCCCTTAAGCAGGGGCGCAATGTCGTCTCTGTCGACATTGACCCAGATAAAGTAAGCTTCATCAGAACCAGGATAAGCTCTTGTGAATCCTTTCCTGATGAAAACGAGGAACTGGGAGCAAAGAACGGTGCCAGCGATGCTAAGGGCACTTACACAGAAATACAGCCTCCACTTACAGGAAGAAGAGATGAGGAGGTGGAGTTTGTCGACTTGGAGCCTGTGGTGCCTGAGCCAGAGAAACCGCCTGTGCCTGTAGGACTCGAATCAGAAAAAGGCGTCTCTGGTGTTGTAAGCTCGCAAGAGCCAGATCCTGGGGGTTACGAGAGTCCTGTGGACTGGGAAGAGCCACCTCTCGTATAAATTTATACAGACAGAGTTCTTAACTACTTCCATTGTAAACTATGTGCTAAGTAATATTATAATTTATTTTGATGAAGATTTTTAAACTGAAAGCTTTGTCTCTCTAACAATGCTTAATTGAAACAACTCTTTCTTGCTCCAGGATTTCACACTCTTTGTCTTTCCAATGTTTGACTTTCTTAGTACTTCTATTAAGCTTGCAAAAAAACAATCTATATTTCCTTCTGTTTTTAACAATAAATACTTACTGAGTTATCAAAATTAATGTCTCTCTCCTTAAAACAAGCATTTTTTTTTTTGCCCTCCTTTTAAAATGAAAAAGCTTTAAAAATGTTGCTTTTTTGGGGGTATCCCGAATGCTAACTGCTCAACAATCTATTTTGCTCCCTATTTTGTGTGTTTTTTTTAAGTTTTCAATTTTTATAAAGGAATCTTTCAAACGCACTTCTTAAATAAGTGCGTTTCATTTTAAACCTTGTTCATCTTCAAAATTTGCGAGGCAAACTGGGCAATCCACAGATGCTGGGGTGCCTTTTGCAAACGAAATCACAGGAATATTTTTATCAAAAACAGAGAATTCTTGAGCCCTGTTTGACCTGCAAATTGCGGCCAACAATTTCGCAAAATAATAAATCAAAGCCAAGTGTTCTTCGCTCAAGCTCAAGACAGAAGTCCATATTGGCGCATTATGTCTATGTGGCCCCATTAAAGGGCCATTCACAACATTTATTTATCTTTTCCAACACCTGCATGACTTAAACCTGCATTTATTTTCTTT
>JAJEKV010000879.1:0-71811 GCA_021234155.1 Isoetes taiwanensis | reverse complement strand
CCTTCATTAGGGCGGGATTGGGGTCTGGAAATGGCTCCCTTATCTTGGGCAAGATTTTAATGCCGATTCGCCAGACTAATCAGGTTTTGCTTTTACTTAAAGTCGCAGACATTTTAAGGTGTAGAAGGAGGGTGCTTTACTTACATCCACATGGCGATTTTCATAGGGGATGCCTCAAGGCTTTTATTGCAACCATTTTAATGGCCCGTATTTTTGGGAGTCGTCACGCCAAAATAATGGTGACTTTGACCCCTCAATGGCCGGGCCACCAACTCCCTTTGTCAAATTTTGGCCAACCAGATCACACACCCGCTTTACGCGGCATCCTCTCCTACTCCCTCATCCAATCCCATGTCTCCAATTTCAGTTCTTGCCCCATTTACGTAACTCCCAAGGTCAAGAAGTGGGAGGTTTTGTCTCAATAGGTTCTGTGGTGAGTATGTCAGCCATCAACCAGGGGCTTATATAGAGTTAAGCTTACAAATGACGCGCGACATTGGATAGGTAGGATAAAAGAGTTCAAGCTGAATTCCTAGCGTCCTGAAAGTGAAAGTATAACAATACGACATGCATATACCCTTCTGATATGGCCAAAGAGCTAATCTCCACCAAAAACAAATTTCCCAAAATTGCCCGCGAAATGGTAACCATTTAAACGATCACACGACGCTGGCTTAGTCACTACTTAATCAAGCAGAGATAGTTTCGCTGGCGTGATCTCCTTATCTTTTCATTTTTCGTTGACACGCGTTTACAAACAAATTTATTGTGCAGTTTATGTTTATCGACGTCGGGATGTCATTCCTACGGAAAGTATTAGTAGTGTAATTTGTCGTGGTATCACATAGACATCGGAATTGTCCTTTTCCAAGGTATGGATGCCGCGGACCTTTGCGGGTATAGGCATCCTGGGTTTTACTTGACATGATTATAACGAAGGTCAGAAACCGAGCTTGAGGTCAGCTGAATTGCCCCTTTAAGTGAACTTGTAAGCCACCGACTAATGAGAACAATGTAATTGCAATGAAGAAAATGCATGGTCAATTTAGGTGCAAGCTGGAATGTCTGAAAACGGAGGCGGAGGGATGAGTTTCAAAATCTTCTACACCGCTTGAGGTATTTGCTAACATATTCTGATGGCGCAGAAGTTCTAAAAGCCCCAAGACATATACGCGCTTTCTCCCCGGGCCGATTTTGTGGATGGCTTATTTTTGGTTCCGACTGATGTTCGATTCAATAATCATCCCATTCAACTAACAGAGGTCCGCCAGAAGTTAAGTCCTCCTTTTGTTCAGATACTTTCTTCCAAAACAATATTTTAATGCTAATTGTCAAACTAGAACGGCGGAAACAGAAAAAGAGAGGTCGCATAAACTTTTGGGAGCCGCTTGAGGACCATACTAGACACTGGCGGTGGATATTCGAAAGTATGGAGAGGGGGAGGAAGTCATTTATACGGCCACCATGGAGTTTAATGGCCATCGAGCTAAGAGTGCTAATGGAGACGAGGAAATTGTTGACGACTTCCATTATTTTATTGATGGGTATTTAGTTGGTTACGCAAGAGGGAAATGTAAAGTTTAGTGAAATTCACATCAACAAGAAATTGTCTATCGGCTAGCTTTGAATCTCTATTTTTATTTGTGTTTTGTCCGATGTTTTTTTAGGGTTCCATTTTGTCCGGATATTTTTTTGGGTTCCGTATAATTATTTAAAACGCTACCATCATATTTTACTTTAACTTCGCTTTTAATATTTATCTCCTTTGCCGCTGTCTATTTTTGTCGTTCGTAGTATAAAAGCGCCATCCGCCGAGAAGCCATGGCAAGAACTAAGCAACCGCAAGGATCCATCCGTGTGGTGTAAGGCCAGGTGATTACATTAGTCCGGGCTTCTTCATCCTGACTCGGTCCCCGATAGAGATTCTCCTCCTCCCACCATGCCTGGCAATGTAAGACCTGAAAAGAAAATGCGATGATAATCACGGAGAAGCAGCCCGAGTAAGTAGGGAGGTGCACCGGCTCGAGGCAGAGGGATGAATGAGAGACCGGCGAGCGCATAATATGATGCCGGATACTATTGGGCAGCCGCCTATTTTTTCCTCTTCCTCCCCGTTCTCCCGTGGAGGTGCCAGACCTTCAAATCGAGGGAGGAGGCCCAACGCCAAAGGGAAGGCTAATTGTGAATGGGAGGGAGATGGCCAAAGAGTTTCCGGGCCGAGGAACAAACCGAACAGATGTCGGGAGGAGGCGGCGAAGAGTCACGGTGAAAACAATGCCCCAAATGCCGGGGTGGGTGAGGGTAGAGGCCGGAAGCGGAAGACGGGTTCGGTATTGGGGTTCAGCGAGATTAAGGCATCGAAGAGCACCGAGATGTCATTCCGCTCCTCCCATTTGCCGTGCCCGTGAGAGAGATTCCTAAGAGTGTGGTGCGCATACATCATACCAAGCATAGACCAAGCAACTGCCTTTCAAATGCTCTTCAAATGGTTTTCGGGAAGTGGCGCCGGTCTGTTCGAGGGACTCGCAGCCTTTGCAGCAATACATGCCAAGCGGATCTGCCATGCCTAAGGGACATGCGCCACCTTACGATAAGGATCCCGAAAATTATGGTCAAAATTTTATGGTCAATACAACAAGAAGAAAGACCGTAAAAAGGGCGTGGAAGTACTTTTTGGTGTTTTTTCATATGTATAATATTTTAATGCAATGGCTTTATAAGTTTAATTCTAGTCCATTTCTTTCTTTAGAAGCCTAGCTTCAGACTTTGCATTTTTTTTTTTATAAAGAGATTTTGGATCACACGACGCCGCCAAAGAAGCATTGTGCTTTTTTGTTGCACATAGTAGTCTTTCGGTTGCGGTGTGATCCAACCCTAACCCTAACCCTAACCCTAAAATGTACTTGAGAAATCTCCCCACAACGCCGGTTCCTTTCATAATCGACAAATCGGCCATTGAGTTCTCAAAAGTGATGGGCTTTTACCGCCCTAAACATCTTGTTTTCGGGCTGTTGCTTCGCCATGGATTGTTATGTAGTTCTCGAATGGTATGCATCCCGCTCATGACAACGTGAGGAAGTTGGGCGCCGATCGCGACATATCCGCTCTATTGCGCGGTGAGTTGACATCATGGCAAATGCGAAGCGAAGTTTGATGCAGCACGTAGGTTGCTTTTTAGTTTTCACCCGCATCTGCTTGGTCTCACAGCATCGCCCTTTGGCAGATGTCCCCGCCTGGATTCCAAACCAGTCAGAGGAGGGCGCTTTCCATTTGCAAACAGGAAGATGTTTTCAAGAATGCTGCTAACGGGCTCCTCCTCAAGGGCCCTTGTGCTTAAGAAGGTATCTTATTTCTCTTGCCGCTTGCATTTGCTAGTTATTGCATTCCCGCTTCGCCAAACCGGCGATACACCGAAACAAATGAAATCTTTAAGCCAAGGGGGGCCACATGTGTGATGATGCTGACTATGACGAAATGAGATAGATCTACAAGAAGAAGAGCAAGAATGTAGGAGTTTTAGCTTTCGGGACAAGACCGGCCTTGGGTGAACTGCAGGAGGGAGATGATTCCGGCTGCGATGAGGATGGGGATGAGGATGAAAAGAAGTTGTCCGACATAACGCCAATTTTAGTGGAAGGCAAAGAATACTATTGTTAAGGATATAATCGAGAAACCCGCCTATGTTACGAATGTGCTAGGGAAGACGAAGACGCAAAGACTTGGCCTATGGGTAAACTTAGGCCTAGATTTGAAGAGGATTTGGACAAAGAGAGATGTTTGAAGCATCTAATTATACTCCGCAATGCTATAAAGCTTAAAGAAGCATATGAGAGGCTGGAGTCTCCGATTTGCTCAAGATGAGGCGAATCTACCAACGGAAGAAGAATTCCAAATGCCTCCGCGGCAAAGCCGCCAACAGATCTACAGTTTCATGTGCCCCTTCACTAATCGCGCGCGATAAGCCCGGGTAGATGAGGATAAAATGTGAAGAAGATAATCTTGGAGGTTTTATTTGTGGAAGTAGATGATTTTTTCGGCCTATTACGCACGCTGGGGACAGGGAAAGATTGAAGGACTCTTACATTGTTAAGATATATCTCAAGATTCGTTAATGGGGAGATAATCGCCTTCGCCAGAATCCTCAAATTCAAAGGGTGCGAGTTTGTCTATACTACCCGTGCATTATGTATGTTCGGGAACCATCCAAATTGGCATCAAACACTAAAGGGGATAAAGAATTCATGGGATGTCGTATACATATTTTGGACGTACTGCCGGTTCAAGGCTAGCAATATGTTAAATTTTTAGCCGCCGGGCTTGATCACCCAAGGTTGGAAGCCGGGTCATAATACAGTCATTGCCTTGTTGGATCAAGGCTATGTGATTGGAAAGAGCGAAATTGACGCATTGCTTGCAGAACAGTTATATGTTTTCCAACTTCAGATTTCCAGAAATTATTTGTACCCATTGTCCTTCCTCAAATTCTAATAAAATTATTTTATTTGTATTTATTCACACATCACGCCAAATACATCAACATTTTCTCACATATCTAGGTTTTCGCTACGGTGATATTCTCCATTCAAGAAATGAAATATTATTGAAAAATACAATTAATTTATTTATTCCAACAGGTGACTCATGTTATAAATAGAAGACCGATGTCCACGTACCGACCTCCGACGCCTCCGTTTCCTCGGGCCATCTTCTACTTCCGCCTTCCACCTTCAGTCCGCATGGCACTACCATCTTCCCAGCAAGCGACCACGCCTAAGATAGCACTCCCAGCGAGTTGCCCGCTGCGGACATCACCCTTGCGCGGTGATGAAGAGATTCATGAGATCCATGATGAAAATGGAACCGCCTCACCGCCGGTGAACAATGAGGCTACCGGCTGATTAGCCTTCACGAGGAGCCGCCGCGACGAAATGGTGACGCTGAGCTCGCGGGAAACATTCGCCATACCAAGAGGCTAATGAAGTCAGCAGGCCGGTGGTAGCTGAAATCGCTACGATTTCGCAAGCAGCTCCAGAAGATATGGAGAAGAAGCTCCGAAGTCAGCGGAGGATGAGGAACGCTGTTTTACCGGGCCACCGCGATGAAAATCAGCTAGAGGATCATGAAGATCCCTTGTCACATCTATCTATTTTTGCTTCAAAGAAAGTTTTCTATTTTTGTTTATCTATCCCGCTATTCCAATGTATGTTCTCGCTTTATTAACACGACGCCGGAATGCCTTGTTTAAATTAGTAGCAATCAATGGATTTCGCGTCGTAGGATCTCCATGTCGTCTCTATTTTGCTTCAATGAGAAGTTCATCTTTTAGTTATGTATCAAAGAATTACTTATGTATAGATTGTATCTCAAATTCCAAATTATCAATAAAATTATCATTAACGAAGCTTTCTCCGAAGAAAAGACTAGAAGAAGTAACTGGCCTTTTCCTCACACGACGCGAAGTAATCTACGATTTTCTGACCCACGCAGATCCTTCAAGGCCGCGGTATTCCGCTACTACGAAATCCTCTCGTTATAAATAGAAGACTATCTTGCTCTTCGACTCTCCGATCCTCTTCCGCCTTCCTCGCTTCTTCTGCCTATCTTCCTTCCTTCCGCTTCTTCCGGGCTTCTTCTTCCTCCTGATGGTATCTTCTATCCTCCAGCAAGCGACCGCGCCTGTGAATCAAGCCATTGACATCACTCTGCGGTTGCGGGTGATGAAGAGATTCAAGGAGGTTCACTACGAAATGCCTGCCTGGCTGCCGGTGAAGATGGAGGCTGCGGGACAGTTAGAATTCACTAGGGGTCGGGCCGATGAGCTAGACCCTGAGCTCAAGAAAGCAACATTAACCAGGTAGCGTAGAGGCTAATAGTCAGGGTTTAGTGCGCTTTATCGCGACACAAATATTTCGCAAAGCTTAGAAGATAAGTGGAGAAGAAGTCGAGTCAGCGGAGGATGAGAGAACGCAAATTTTATTTTGCCAGCCATGGATCATGGAAGATCCGTAGCCATTGTATATATATTTTTTTGTTTCAAAGAAAAATTTGCTCTATTTCTTGCTTTCTATCCGTTTCCTCTTGTTTTGTTTATTTAAAGATTGAGACGACGCCAAATGCCATTCTTGCAATTAGGTAGCAATCAATGGATTTCGCGTCAGATGATCTCACAACGTGACACCTCCGTTGTATGTATAAATTCATAATTTATTAATGGAAAGTGTATGTAAATACAAATATTCGCCAGATTTAGATATAACTTGGTGTAACGCGAATTTGCATGTGGATGACAAACGCCTATTCACATATCGCGGGCTTGTGGATGACAATGCCAAGGGACGCAGTATGCGCCACAATAACACTGTTTTTGTACGCCTCTGCATACAAGACGCTAGGATATGACGGATCCCATGATGCTAACATAGGCTACCGCTGCCTCTAATTGAATGCTATAATTACTGTGAGGATTATTACACAACTTTTTATTTGTGACGCAAACTGAGATTCCAACGTATTCTAGTTTCTATATAAAACGTCGAGGCTTTTGTCTTCCCCTATCCGCCATCTTCGTTTCTACCAACATCCGCCTCATCACCCCTGCTCTCCCATCACTTTCAATGGCCCCAGCCTCCGCCTTCCATCCCCGCCAGATCTTGTCTCAAGTTTTGGTCAAGGGAAATTCGAACATTCATACCGGGCTGAGGAACGGATCCCGCTTTCTAAAAAGAAAAAAGAATGATGAAGACGCCGCCAAGTCGGGTTAAGCAGAGGAAAGGTCGCCTTGGAGGGAGGATTTGAAAAGGCCGGGGACAATCAGCGGCTGCCTTAGACCGCGAATTGCGCTACCACGCAGATATAACCTCCAAGAGGCTTAGGCCTAACGAAGCTTTCGAGAGGCTGCCCGAGCCCAACTCGATGAGCGGGAAGATAAGGTTGGAATATGAGAACGCGGTTAGTGGGCGGCAATCATGTTGAGGAGCAGAAAAAATTATCACCGCCTCCGTGAAGAGCTTCTTGTCTCGATTATCAGGGTCATAGGCACGTAATTGGCCATTTTTTCAATGGGAAAAGTTTTTGACAAATGTACCGAATATTAACGCTTTTATTTTAATTCTTTTCAATATCCGCGTAGAGAGAATGACAAGACAGATCATTACCTAAGCTTAAACCCTTCATAGGGTTTTAAAGCCCGTGTGCAGATTTCGCTGGTGTGATATAATGGTAGTTAGGAATAGTTAGCATAATGTGTTCCAAAACAAGACGATTCATTCTAATGGACAAACCGAATAATCCCCTACCGCCGGTAATGCTGCTACAGTGAGTGTGTTTAATATGTTCAAGCCAATATGTATAAATTGAGGTCCTTTGCATGTGCTCCTTGTGCCGTTAGAGTCTTTGCTCCTCACTTTGGTATAATCTTAATGTCCCCTCCCATTTGTCATTATCTATGGCCTCCACATCCTCAACCGACCGATAATGGAAAATCGGAAGAGGATAGAACTCCCTTCCGACATAGTGCGTGGTGTTCTAATGAAGAGGTTGAAGGAGCAAGATGATCTTCTAAAGGAAAACTGCTACAATTCAAATATACAGAAGAAGAAGAGAATGAATTCAACCTTCTCATGCTGTGAGCTGTGAGAGGCAAATCAGCGGTTGAATAGGAAGGTCGACAGATGACATGCCCCAACAACCGCACCGAGGTGGTTATGACGGCAACGCAGGATGCTAATTCAGGCGTAAGAACACGTTGTGCTATTGGGACAGGAGCGACATGTACAAAAGAGATGGTGGATGATTGGAGGAACGCTTTGGGATAGGGTGATTGCTCGCTTGAGGGGAAGAGATGAAGATCAAGACGAGGACGGAGCTGATGATGATGATGAAGATAATGAAGAAGAGCTCGCAGACCGAGCAACAATGAGTCGTTGTATTTTGTTTTTCATTCAACATCTTTCACAACTTTAATCAAAGTAACCCCTTTTTATTATTATCTTGTAAAGCTTCACACACGACGCCAAGCCACATAAATGCAATAATAGCCCACTTCAATCGCTACCAAGATGATACAAATAAGATCACACGACGCTGGGTTACCAGTGCAAACAAGGTTGGAGGCAAGTACTTCGTCAGGAACATGCTACACATTACAAGTATACTTTTACCCATTCTTTGTCTCTAGATCTCCCATCTAGTGGGGCCCTAGAATTTTGCCAAGTCCTCTCCGCTTTCTTCAAGATTATGCCAATGGTGTTTAATACTTCCGGTTGCTCCTGAGCACCTTCTTGTCGTATTTAGCCATCGCCTTCTAGTAAAACCACTCTCACATCCGCCTTTAGAGGGGTTGTTCCCCACATTTCCACCCCTCTTTGAGTGTTACATGAAAGGCTATTTTAGTTTGTTTATGGTTTCTCCATGCCTTGTGCACTCCACAATCGCTAGTTTCCACTTCCTCTAAAACCAAGGTGCTGAGCCCAAAAGATGTGCAAGAAAAGCACCTCACCCCATGTCCCATGCGCTTCATGAAAGCTTAATAAATTTGTTATTCGCTTGCACGAACATTTCAAGATCTTCTTCTTGGAGGTCCATTCTTCAATGTATGGGAACAATTCACGCATCCTATGCTTTTTTTTTCCTCAATGCCGAACTAACGCCATCTCAGGCGGTCCTCGCCCGCATCATCCAGCAATTTTCCAAATTCATAGACCTTTTCTCCCATCTCTGTTTCCATCTGCCCCTCTATGATTCTTTTGCGAAGCGCCGAGCTTTCATCCTCCAATTGACACCTTTACGAGGGCAATAATTGTTCTTCCCCCGCCTGCTTTCATCGAGCTCTAATCTTACATTGCCACCATGCAAACCTCGCTCGATAGAACATGTTCAACTCTACGTAATTCCTTCCTCTCTTCTCTTGTTCAAATGTTCCACACTAATCTGTAGCCTCAAAATATCATCTGTCGGCGATTCTCACAAAGCCATTAAAGTGCGACATATGAACCCCTCTAATGGAATGGGGAAAATGCCATGGAACTTGGGATCTTCTTCCCCTCTATTAGGAGCATTTGTTTGGTTAAGGGACAAGGTTGAAACAGCCCTCCCAAAGATTGACTTCCTTGCATGATTGCAAGATGCATAACTTTTTGCATGTTCCTTGTCCTCCTCCACTTATGTTGTATTGCTTTCTCTTTTAATCAGACGCCAAGTGAAAAATTACTTGTAAGATCCATAGTGATCTACTTTGTAATTTTTCCCCCTCCCTCAATCTAGATATTAGACTCTCCTGGATGTCGTTTTGATTGAACACCCATTTCAAAACCTGGGTTTCTTTCTCGAACTTTAAAGAGACCTAACCACCAAAAAGTCATCTTCATTGACATGAGAACCATTTTTCCGCAGACGCTTTCTCCTCGTCCGTCACCTCTACATCTTTTTTGTTATTCTTGTTGCTCTTTGATTTAGCATGTGCAATTGCATTCTCAATTGCTCTATTCATGATGACAACCTGATACCCTCTCATACTTCCTAAACTTGGTCAGTTCCATTTCATCCAATTTTATGCAAACTTCAATCTCACCATTAGTTTCTGCAAATCAAGTAAGTCATAATATTTGACAAGGAATTGTAAGAGAGTAACTGTGTCAACCCAAAGATTATTGCGCTCATTCATTCCAACTATATCACAACAATCCTTGCCATTCTTATCTTTTATGGCTATGGTAGACCAGCACATTCAACGTGGTGCATCTTCCTAATATGGCATACACCATCTTTGTCCTAGTAACCCTTGTATTCTCGACAATTTGTGGAC
This sequence comes from Isoetes taiwanensis, assembly GCA_021234155.1. NCBI lineage: Eukaryota > Viridiplantae > Streptophyta > Lycopodiopsida > Isoetales > Isoetaceae > Isoetes > Isoetes taiwanensis. Next base: position 62,009 of record JAJEKV010000879.1, on the reverse strand, counting down.
GCGGAGCTTAATACTTTTTTGTGCCCATTCTTTTCAACGCCTGTGGAATGGCTTGAATAGAGAACGGTAACCAAGCCTACCGATGCTCTACATCATCACAAATGTATCAGACATCCTACGCTCTAACTTCTGTAGATCTCCCTAGTACCATTTCCAATACCATCTTCTTTGAGAGGAGAGTTGTAGGCTGACAAATCATGTCCACTATCTCCCTGCTCGCCGCTAGGTTCTTCTCACCACAAACCAAGATTGCTTCTAGTTTCCATCTTTAACCGGCCTTTGCTAGTGTTGTAAACGGGATCCTTGTGGGTCTTGACTCGCCCCAATGCACTGATCCAAACTTCAGTTCTCTATCTACGATAATGCTTCTTCCTTTCTCGCAAGCCAAGGGTGTTTTCTTCAAATTTTAACCCACATTGAAGCTCTAAAGTTTGCTCTTTCTCGAGCTTTGATCTTTCTTTGCAGCCACGCGTCTCTATCACCAATTTGACTTGTCCACTTCAGATCTCAAAGAAGTTTCCCCCCAAGTCATTATTCCTTTTCCCTTCATCACAAAGGAGTAATGAAGCGAGAGAAAAAAAGAGCCGTTTGCTATAAATCTCTTTGTGACAAATCAAGGCGCCTCATCTCAAGGAACCAGATTCGATTCCTAATGCCTTCATCCTCTCCCATAATCTTCACAATATCCCAAGAGGCCGAAGTTACCGGCCACCACAAAATCCACTAAACTTGAAACGCCCAAATGACTTTCCCCGCCACTCAACGGATCCAATGGATATAAACCGCCATCCGCCGTATGTCGACATACTTTTGAGCTCGTATGGCGCACATATGTCGAGGTCTAAGTTCTTATTTTTTAGACCTTCTTTTTACACAGAAGACCGGAGCATATTCCCGAGTCGGGCTATCCTTATCCACACATCATTTGAGCTTCCATATCGCCGTGATCGCACGGCGCTTAAAATGAATGTGTACAATTTGTATGCCCCAAAGCCAATTGGCTTCGCTTGAGACTCAAATTGACTAACCTCGCTTTTCTTTGAAATTTGCAACGCAGACATATGGAAAAGTCCATTCTCCTACAATCCATGCTTTTATACAAAAGCAAATTCAAAATTCGAATTGTAGGGGGGGAAGCCCGATTGATGAAGTAAAGATCCCTACATTTAACTTTTAAGGCTAATCGCAGTACCAAAACGAAAAGTCTAATACAAAGCTTCAACCTACACATTCAAATTTTGAAAATGTAGAAGGCGGGAATGGACTCTAAACGAAAATAGGGCAAGACAAGAATCGTGATGCGATGATTGGTATCCGACAAACCAAGAGACAATTGGCCATGAGTTGCCTGCAGATGCTATAATGCAAGTGGCTTTTTAGAAGCCCTACGCGTTAAGCCAATCACCGATAACAAGAGAATTAAATACATATGGCGCCATAGATATGTATTCCCTTATTCCGGAGAATATTCCAAGCAAATGACGGAAAAAAGGGGCGAAATATGACGGGAATGGTTGATAGAGGCCATTTTAGTTCATAAAACATAATATAACTTGGAATGATAGATATTTTATATGCAAATGGGAGACTATTGACTTAAGGACTTGTGTTTAGTTTTAATTTGACAACAAATAAGAAAGTGGATCACACGATGCTAATTTAGTGTGTTCCATTTTGTTGCATATGTACTATTCGCAGGTGTGATCCTTGAAAAATAATATGCTCTTTGAAAAGGGATGATGACTTATGTACTTAAGAGTGATAACACACGTACAAAAAAAAAGTTAGGTATTCAAATGGAATTAGAAGCAAAAACTTTTACATTCAAAATTTTTTATGGTCAGATGGCTTTACATCATTTTGTAAATTTAAATGCCCTGAGGCTTCAACTAGTCACAAATAAAAAGCCTTGAGGCTTGCAGTCATATGGTAAGAAGTCGAGGCAAGCCTCGACTAAGAACAAGGAAAAATAAGAGGTGCTCCGCCCTAACAAATTTCATTCATCCGCTTCATCATCCCAAAAAAAATAAGAAATAAACCAAGTAGTTGAATGCTTAAGAAAAGAAAGAAAACATGCATGTACCATGAACTAACGCCATGAGCTCCCTCGGGTCGCCAGATTCGCTCTTCAACTTCTTCATCTTCTTCATCATCTTCGGCTTCTTCTCCGCTTGGGTAGACCACTCATTTTCTTCAAGAATCTATATCCATCCACCAAGAACACCGTGATGAACTCCTCGCTCAAATTTCCTCTCGATTTCTCATTCTCCATTCCTCGTAAAAGGAATCGAGGAATCAGAGGCATCTCGTAGAGCAAGAAACTGGGCAATGGAGGGAACTCCTGAGGGAACACCCCTTCCACTGCAATAGGCGCCTGAGGACACCTCCGCCTTCAGTAGCTGATCTCTTCATGCGATGGACTAGAGAAATTGGCCAGGATCTAGCAAAGATTGGGCTGGAGATTGGGGAGAATGGGCGCCAATCTAGGGCTGAATAGATATAGGCTGGATTAGACGGAAAAATCGTAGGAATGATTCAGATTCCAGTCCTATCAACCATCATTACATGCCATTATGCATATCTCGAAATTTGAGCCATATCTAATATCTTCCTTTTTTAACCTTAGTACCTAAATATCCAATATCTTCCTTTTAACCTTTATTCCTAAATAGCCAATATCTTCCTTTAACCTTATTCCTAAACCTATATGATTTGAGTTTAACCAGAACATGAACACCGATATAATTCGAATTTAACATACTATTTAATACCAAGATGCTACGCCACACTATGTCGATAATTGGGATTTAAAAAAACACTCCAAACCCTCCTCGACAAAACCACGCAAGTGCCGACCTCACTTGTGTTTTAAGTTTAATTTGACAACAAGCAACTTCCATAATTGCGGTAGATCGCATCTACACAAATCAAGGTGTGGTATTTTATGCCCCAAACACACCGCCTGCTTGGTGAGCCAACGTCCGCATTTCAACTTCTTGCTTTTTGAAATTTGGTAACGGGTATATGGAAATCGAAAAGTCCATTCTCCTACAATCCATGCTTTTATACATTAAGCAAATTCAAATTTGGAATTGTAGGGCGAAGCCCGTATTAGGGATGAAGTGAAGATCGGTTAGCTACAGCCAGCTACCGAAATGAAAGTCCGACCGACACAAAGCTTCAACCTACACATTCAACTTTTGAAATGTAGAAGGCGACGCCAAGACGCTTATCAAGAGACACCGCCATGAGTTGCCAGATGTTATAATGCAAGTGGCATTTTAGAAGCGCCACGGTTGCATCACCGCCCGACAACCAACGTAATTAAATACATATGGCGCCATGAATGTGCAATCCCCTTTATTCCTAAGAATATTCCAAGCAACTGTAGATTATGAGAGTTTGGTATCCTAGGTGGCATGGGAAAAGGGAGCGAAATATGACGTGGAATGGCTGATAGAGGCCATTTTCGCACCCCCAAATTCACTAATGCCGGGCTTTATCGTAATGGGTCATTGCCGCTCAAAAATTCAAACACATTTTCACCGAGTTACAAAAGATCTTCGGGGAATCAACAAAGTTTGGGGAACTCACCATTCCTACCAAATCTGATGCACGACCAGTGTAGCAACGACAGCATGTGCTCAACCCTAATTACCGCGGATCGCTGGGCAAGGCGGAAATTGACAAACTCCTTGTCGCAGGGCGTTGATCTATGAGGTCAAACATTCCTCGAATGGGTGAGTCCTATCGCCATTGCCCTTAAGCACAATGGTAAGATCCGTCAGCCCGTAGACCATCTAAAACTCAATCGCCACCTGAGCGATCATTTTCCACTTCCATTCACGCACTGCCTGAAGAAGTGGCCGGACATGAGATGTACCCCTTATGGATGGTTTTTTCCGCTACAATCGATTCTCCATCAAAGAATCTCGATCAACTCAAGACCACCTTCACCAATTTCCCTGGCACTTTTGCCTACCAAGGTGGTTCCTTTGGATTATCCAACTCTCCTTCAACATTTCAACTAATCATGCCTCGCCATGATTTCAAGAAGGAAAATCCCTTCTTGCAAATCTTTCAAGATGACTTCTCTCCGCCTACGCCCATGGTCAACCATTTGATAAATTGAACTCGCCTTCCGTAAATGTGATGAGTCCTGCATTAGTCTCAATCCCGAAATGCACCTTTTAGGCCACTTCGTGTTCTCGTTAGGCCATGTTGTCGCAAGAAAGAATCACCACCCATCCCCGCCAAAATCGCCAGGTGCTCAAAGCTCACGCATCTCACCAATATCAAAGAGACACGCCTTTCCCCTCGAAAGGTCAATTATTACTCCACCTTCATACCGGATCGGCAAACATTGCAGATCCCATTCATAAACTCATCGGTGATTTTAATCCACCTGGCTTGAATTCCTGTGCGAAGTCGCTTTCCAACAATCAAGCTTTTGCTTACTCAGCACCTGCCTCTTGTTCCTCCTCAATGGGAAAAGCCCTTTCAATGCTCATGTCGATGTTCTGCTATTGAGCCGTTTCTTTCTCAAGCATATGATGCGACATCGATAAACCAAATCGCTACGCCAAAACTCACTCATTGAGCGCAACTATTCTCGCCACGAGCGCGAAGCTTTGGGTCCATTTTCGTGGTCCAACGCCTGGCCATTACCTTTTGGGCAAAAATAACCGTTCTTTGTGGACCACCAAGCACTTCTATTTGATCAACAAATCCACGCCCACGGGCCGCATTGCTCGTTGTCCTTCTTCTCCAAGAATTTGTTCCTTTGAAATCGCTCATAAGGTCGGGTAAATCTCATGTTGTTCGGGATTATCTTTCACGCATCCACACGGGATGATCCCGCAATGGGGTCTCTATCACTGTGTCACCATAATATTTTGGAGTTCTTTGCTTTAGTAGCAATTTTTAGTCGCCTGGAGGAAGTTCGTGATGTATGTAGAGAAAAAAGTAGAAATAACAACATGATTCGACCACTTTATGCTCTAACATTGCATTACAAGCAAGCGTAAAATTTAGAACCGCTTTAGAACTTTTTAGACTAAAAAAACTAAGAACAATGTGTAAAATTATCCCTTATGTGTGTTACTTTAGTAGTTTTCAGTTGCCAAACCCTTTGGCGAGCAAGAAAGACCCCAAAAGATTTTACACGACATATACTTTATCTCTGGACTGCATATCCTTATATATATACAATTATATTGGGTGCCACAAATGATGTAGAGTCTCAAATGATGTAGAGATTTGATGCCACAAAATGTTGGTAGAGATTGATCTCTACCATTCCATCTCTCGAGATGGACGCCCGCATCGGCCACCTGTAACTCCCCAAGCAACCCTATTGTTGGTGTACCAAAATGTTGGTAGAGATTGATCTCGGCCGTCCATCTCTGAGATGAACGGCCCACAACAAAAGCCCCAATTCAATTTTTGTGGCTTGCCCCCTTTTGGTAGAGATTGATTTGGGCCGTCGAATGTGCGAGATCGACGGCCCAGATTTAAAGCCCCTTTATTTGGGGCTTTTGTTCTAGACAGTTAGATTTAAGAATTTAAATCTATTTGGGGCTTTAATATATGCTGTTGGATTTGGGTATTTAATTTGGGGGTTTTGATCGAGGCCGTCGGACATGTTATTTTTTCCTTTTATTTCTTCTAAATTCATTCTATGAATTTCATTTTGGGTCATTTTGGGTCAATGGTTCGGGCATTCCTCGATGATAGGTCCGATGGCATTTAATTTTGGTAACTCCGAGCGGGCAATTGTTAAAGCTTTTAGAATAACGTGTATCACCCGCCATAGCCAAGCTTCTACAGTCGAATTCTTCAGGCTATCTAATGCCGGATCTGCATCTTCAGCATTTCAAGCCTGGCATGGCAAGCTGGGCGCCCTGATTTATTCCCTGTTGTTTGATCAGTTTTGAGTGCTTTCTTCAGCTCTTTGAAGTTTTTGGCTTGCTCTGTTAAATTCGAGCTTCTTATTGTAGTAATCAGATGATTTCATATGCATTTTTTGAAATACTTGGAGCCATTCTTTGTTCTTCACACAATGTCTGGTAGAGGAGCAGGGCAGTTAGCTCCGCCTTTTTTCCTCCGTGGGCTTGCAAGCAATGTGGATTGGGGCCGATTTGGGTTTTCCTTTTACTCGGGTGGAGATTAATGGCCATCTCGGATGAATAATCTGCCGCCAGATTTCGCATTTCTTCAGCTTTCTGCCTGGTTTCTTTCTGCTTTGTGTTTTCTGGTTCGGGCCTTGACCGAGCTTCATTCTGTGCCTTTTAAGTGTTATCTATGGCTAGGTTTTGGCAGTGATCTGGTTCTCAGGATCGTGGGTACTAAATTTTTGTTCGAAATTGTTGGGCACCACTCCAGTTCTGCTTCAAGAAGAAGGGCGGCTGTTGTAGTCCGGTGTGCAACGTCCGACAGGGATCATAAAGTCCGGCAGGGATTTCGGTGATCGCTACCATCTACCTTTGATTCGAATTATGCCAAAGCACCCAGAGCATTGTTGCAAGCTTACCCATGTGTTTTTGGGTCTGTATTTTATCGTTTGCATTTGTTTTTGATAGCCTCAGCTCCGTTTTTCATTTGCAGGGAAGTGGCAGTATATGAAGCCCAAGCAATTTCTACTATGGATTTTCTCTCAAGCATCAATACTTCAGGAATCAACACTCATGAATGGTCTGACTATAGTGACGTCCAAGCTTATCAGGTTTGCTGTTATGCATCTCTGTAATTTAGTTTTGCTGCCTCTGGTGATCAGGTTGCTTTAATTTCTACTAAATAGATTAGGTGAACTTCTGGGTTAAAGGGGTTCAATACACAGATTGCATCTTCTAAATCATTGCTGTAGCAAGATGCGCTATGCGCTGCTTTATCGTAAAATCTAGTAGTAATAGCTTAGCTTATGATACTCTCTCTCTATTTATGATAATCTCTCTCGATTTATTTTTGCCTTACGTATTCTTCCTCTATCATATGAGAGACATGTAGTTTTTTGCTGAATGTCTAAGATAGAGTCTGATTATTTTCGAGTCTAGTACTACATTTAGACTGCCATGACTCATGGTTACTGCAACATAATAAATCTGATTTTGCATTAATATTGTGCATGGGACTTGTCTAGCATAATGATGTATGGAGACCTCCCATTCAACTGTTATATTTTTGAGCATTAAGCCAGCATGTTCCACTCACAGTTCTGCCATTGATGGCAAATAAATATGCTTCCAACATTCTGAGTTATTAGCTGTATTAATCCTTTGTGGCCCATTTTGATATGATTCTTTATGGCTCCAGCGTATCCATGCTTGCTAAATGAACAGTGCTATCAATTTCATGCATAGATCCACCTTTGTATATTATTTCATTCTCTGAATCATGATCTGGATAGTATTATCTGCTTTAGGTCTCACACTTTTGCTCAGATTAATTGTCTCTCCCTTAAGATTTGGATACTAAAATGTGGAAATATTGATCTACCTTAATCTGTGCAAGTTTTCCCTTAGCTGTGGTAACTTGTTGTCAGCTAATAGTCTTATCCTTGCTTTATGTACTCGTGATCCAGTTTGGCTAGGTGTGTACATCTCGAGTCTATGTGATGGATCTATTGGCAGTAGAATGTAGCTGACGTTGATCTTGTGGTACGTACACATGTTTCGTCTGAACTAATATGTAAAGACTATGAAAAGTTTGGCTGGACTATTATTCTCACATTTCGCATTTGGGCAGGGCCTTCCAAATGTTGGCAAGGGAGCACATCTGGGTAAGGTAACTCCCATGCTTAAAAAGATTTTGTCTGTCCTTTATTAATGTTTATATTCATTGTTTTACTAGAAGCTTGCAGGGTTAGAACGCATGTTCATACGGCATTTGCACTGAAGTGGATTGCTAATGCATGTTCTAGACATATCTGCACCTTATCTAGTGAACTATTATCATGTGTTATGTGAGGTAAGAAAGATGCCCATGTATTTGGTAAAGGGCAATATGTGCTTCCGTGGAAATTAAGAATTCAAATTGCCTTAGGGGCTGCACAGGGCCTAGCTTATTTGCATGAGGAAATGGATTTTCAGGTAAGGTTCTTTCACATGCTTTATGATTTTTAGTTGGAAATTAGAGTTATGATAGAATTTAAATTGGCCCATGTGAGAGTGCGGATATCCTGCTATATTTTTAGATTTGGAGCTGATCTTGGAGTCCGTTTGTTAAGTAAATCCAGCAACAAGTAAATCCAACAATGAGACCCCGAAGCTTGCATCTGCAACCAAAGCAAAAGCCTTTAGAGAACGCTATATAATGGTAAGCATTTTTTCTACCATCATTTTGACTGATTCCTCATTCATCGTTCTTAGAGTAGAATCTTATTTGTTTTAATTTTCTTAAAAAATGTATGAATGGCTTGCAACAGCATTTCTGTAGGAATGTATTGTTCTATAATGAAACAGTGATATTCTTCGTGATATCTAATGGTCTTTTCCATCTCATTACTTCTTTGCAATAAAGGCCTTTAATTCCAATGATTCCATGTTGAATTCATCCAGGTTATTTTCCTTTGCTTTGAGATTTGATTGCTATGCCCCGACATCTTTGTTTTGTTATTTCATTTCGGTTGTAAGTTCTTCATAACTTTAGCGGATGTGAAGCTAAATCACTTTTACAGATCATCAATGTTGTAGTATTTGCTAATGCTTGCTTTTGTAATCAATGTATAAACCATAGGATTGGCCATTCTGCTTAAGGGGGAAATTAAGGTAGCAGACTTAAGGCATTGGGAGCACAAGCTCAAGCATTTAGGGAAATTTACCTGTATATACTCTCAGTTCTTGCCGTATTTCATCTTGGTAGTCATGCTTGAAATACATGATATTTAAAATGTTCAAAGTTCATGAAATAATGCAAATTTTGAGCACTGACTAGTGTACCCTTTGCGAATAATCCAGGTTTACAAAACAGTAGAGTTTATCAAGGCAAAAGGAGGGAAGCGGTCACTGACCCAAGAACAAAACTTTGTTATGCGAATGCCTGAGTTTTTCAAAAGAATCAGAGCCCTCTCAGATGAACTTGTGCAAGGCTATTTATATCTTAATAGGTATTTTAATAGAACTCAGGCCAACCTTACCATTTACAATGATCTATGTTTGTTTGCAAATAATTCTGCGGAACACTATTTAGAAAATTAGTTTGTTCTCATTCAGTACCACCAGTTAGCCGGTTAAGTGGAAGCATTTGAAAGCATGTTCGTAGCTGCAGATTTTTTTTCTTAATGTGAATAACGAGTTCCAAATCTCAAACAGCTTTCTGAATCCTTTTCCAAGTATAGTTCCGGTTTGAGTGAGATTTGCAGTTTTGAGTCACTATTTATTAATGTAAATGTTTGGATGTCGGCACTGCCTATTGCACTGCCAGAAATGGATGTAGGCACTGCCTCTTGCAGCCCAATGTATGCAAATCCCAAATCTGATGTTATTTCTGTCGGATATGCTCTAGTTGGTTGTCTATTGATAGTCAAATTTGCCATCGCATAGCCATGCCGTAAAACAATAGTGGTTCATCTGCTGTTGCATCTAGTGATTTTCTGAGCTGCCAGTTGGTGCCGAAACTGCTGAACAGGGTACCTAGTTCTATGCAAGGCAGTAAATTATGACAAGGTATGGTGGTTTGATACTCTGTAGATGAGGTTATACTGCCCTTCAAAATTTGTACAACAAGATTGGGATGCCATTGGCTATTCTATGTTCGAAGAATCAATGTTGTTCAAAAGCCAAGAGTAATTATTTACGCCTATGGGTTAGCAGTAGAAGATACCATCAGGGGTGGAAGATACCATCAAGGTAATGCATTAGCACTTGCTTTTTTTCTCTCTCTACCAGCATTTCTATCTTGATCTTGCAGTTTAAAGACATTGATAGAGGGCTAGAAAGTAATGGTGCATTTGCAATGTCTCTTTACCATTCGAAGTATGGGAATGGAATACCACATTCAAGGTATAAAAATGAATCTTCTTTTTTTGCCTCTCAAGTTGAAATTAAGTTTGTGCATCTGAGTAGTACCTGGGCATTATTAAAATAGATGAATTCCTGGGGGTTCTTACAAGCTTCTGTGCTTTAGAGACTGCCAGATGAACTTTTTTTTCTCAATTTCTTCGTTTTCTATAGTACACACTTGACTTGACCCCAAACTGCAGGGATAAAGAGTGTAGCCAATATGGTGAAAAGACAGTGCGGTTTCTGCAGATACAGAGGTGTGTTCACACGAGAATAATGCACATTATTTTCCCTAGCACTATGGCAGAATGGAGCATCTCAAGCTTACAAGGCACTTGCATATATTTTGGTGATGCAAAATGGTATGGCCAGTGGTTATGAGCAGCTCATTTGATGCCTACGAGATGCAAACAAATATAATATTGCACTTTTTTCTTGGGAGTTCCTTCAGCTTATATCATATATTATCATGTCATGTCCAGGGGTGACAGGTCATTGTGTAGGTTTGCAGCATTCTCCAATGTCCAATGTTGTTGTTGGCCAGTTCATTATCTACAATGGCTGGCGTTAGCCTGTTTATACAAGATATTTATATGTCCATGTTCATGGGTGGCTGAACCTTTTGTGGGTTCACCTGTTATCAGCTCTTTGAATGTGGGCTCAGCAACTTTCTTCAACCAACCAACCTGATTTTTAAAAATATGAGAAAGTGATTAGAAACAAACCGGAAAAAGGATTCAGATGGACTTTCAGGTTCCTAGTGCAGATTCTGCTGTTTTTTTGAAGACACCTGATTATTGAAATGGTTCCCTATTAGTTGAGAAACAAGCTCCATCAAACAAAGGTTCATAAGCAGGATTTGGTGACGGCATGTAGACGTATGGCTTGTGTTTATTGCGGCAGCATCACAAAATTTTGACAGTTTGAAATATCCTGTACTGCTGGCGTATCATGATAGTTAATTGTGAAATAAGAGGTATTTCCTTTTGAGATGTTAGCTAGGTCGTCACTTTGAAGAGAGAGAAAGCGGTAATCTGTGTCTCTATGTCCCAAAACATGTGAGAAGAATATTCTAAACTCTTTGTTGAATTAGAAGACATTCTTTGTCTAATAGGAACTTGCTGTTTATACTGCTCCTGGGCAAGCAGTGAGAACACTATCATCAATAAGCTTTCAAAATACAAACTAGCAAAACGGAACTTCCTTTTTTTTCTTTGCAATGCTGGAAAGGGTTTCTGAGGCCACCAGGATCTCTTTCTACTGGCCACTTTTAACTTCTGGGAAAATGTTCATAAGGTATAGAAAAACAAGCTTGAAAAATTACCTGAGTTTATTGAAAGGATTAGCAACGACTATATCTCTGAATGTACTGACTATATCTCTGAATGTACTGTAAATGTAGACATAAGTTTTACACCATACGTGAGTTTATTCTTTCTATAGAAATAGTTATATAGAAATTTTCCTATTGACAGCCTTAACAAAGACACATTAGAAATTTGAATTTAAAGGAATTGTGTAAGAGATGGAAAGAAGCCATTCTTATATTGGCCATAGGGAATACACTTGGAAATAGATCATATGCCACTCAATTCAAGCATGCCTTAATTTGAGACTTATTGCTTGAGGGAAGTGGGTCGATGCCCATGTTATCAAAGCTAGATATTTTTTAAAGAACTAGATATTTTCCTTTGGAATAGCCTCGTTAACATGCATGCATAGACTGGAAACTTGGCAGATGCATCTCAAGTATTTGATGATTTGGCAAAATGTAATGTGTTTTACATCGATTGCAATGATATCAGGCGATGCCTAGTTGGCAAAGGCCAGGAAGCCCTCGAGCTCTTCCTGCAGATGCACGGAATGCATGGCATAAATCTGTGCACTTAATGCATTGGCAATCATAAGGGCCTTGCAAGTGCCTTCACGCTTATGTTCTACAAGAAATTTATCGCGGCGGCCAAGGCCGCCGCGAACATTTCTCTTCACTTGTCTCATCTACGTATTTCAAAAACATACAGGTTTTGAAGCGGCACTTCTCACCTTGTGTCTAGAAAAAAATGATGCGTGAATAGGAAGATAATGTAAAGTAAAGCCTTTCCAGACCTGTGAAATTAATGTGCAACGTCTGTTAATTGAATTGAATGATTTCTATGTGAAATACAATTGGGATTAGAGATATTTTGTTTTCACCAATGGACTCGAGTTATAAATGATTCATAGATAGTATCCAATACTTGATGGGTTTCTAATAACTTCATGCATATGCTTTATATTAATCTAGTTCTTAATGCATTAAACTAACAAGGCTAATGTTGCAATAAATTACAATGTGTGAAATATCATAGGTGTAAAACCTTTCTTAGTGATTAACGGGGTAAAACCCTCAGAATGAAGATGCCGCATGGAGAAATAAGACCCTACAGGATTTGGTTAAGCCTTTGCTAATACCTCCATTCGGCACCTCTAGCTCCGGGGTCAAAATAAAATCCACTTGATTGTCTAGTTTCGGCAGCAGTACGAGAAGCAAAAAGCCAGCTGGTATAGGCTCTCCAAGCAATCAAAAGGACTAAATATTAACAGTTCCACTGTAGTCTGTTTGTCTAAAAATTCCAATTTGTTTGAAATTTGAGTCATTTCCAAATTCAGAACAGGTCAAGTCTCATGGTGCATCTTCAGATTCTGAGTGATGAGAAAAAATGTGCCTGGGGTCCTCTGCACACAAAAACCTGGCGGGCAAGTTTACGAATCGCATCCTGAACAACATTTGCAAAAACGGCATTCCGAAGTTCTGTGTCATTCACCAAATATTAGTATCTTTAGAATCTCCTTCACTACATTGTGAAACTGTCACATTATTAGTACTTATAATGCTCCTATTGTTATTGGCTAATCCGGATGTGCAATATCTATGGCAGGCCAATATAAGAAAATTGTCATCAAAGACAGATCATCAAGAGTACAAAACATTCAATTCAATTAGAACACCCGGAGGAGACAAAAGGGAACACTATGTCAAAAGCCTTGAATGATCTTGGAAGTTTTGAATGGTCGTAGAAAGGACCATTTTTTCTTATACCAAAATCAGTGTGCTCCTGCAAACTGTGCAATATATATTCTTGATTTCTTAATAGATAGGAGTATCGGCTGGGGCGCAGCTTCTGGCAAATTCCAACTTCTGGCGTATAACGCCCCTTGATCTTGCAAACAAGATTCTTCTTCTTACGGCCCATCGTGGGGGCGCCTTGTAGAGGCTAATAATCTGCCATGTGAGGAGACATAATATGACATACGATATTGTTGGTCTGCATATTCTGCTGCAGCCCATCTTCTTTCTTCAAGAGCTGGATACTCATTTCCGGCCACATTTGGCGACCCAAATACTGGATTCGCCCATAATCCTTTAGGCATTAGCTTGGGCATTCTTCCTGTAACTCCAACAGAATCAAATAAAATTAAAACAGAAAAAACATCAATTTATAAGACCCACAGGCTGAATCATGCCCTGAAAACAAATCCGCGGTCGAAATAGGGTTTGAGCTTCATGATTCCGTCTGTGATGATGCAGAAATGAGCAAAATAATCTTACGGCAGTTTTTAAGAGCTGCCCAGCTGCAAGAATTGCTTCTGCGATCTGTGGACACGGATAAACTGCCAGGTCTTGAATCGAGAAGGCTTTTCAGAGGCCTGATAATTCTCAAAATCCCATTGATTTTTCTGTTTTGCCATAGAAGCTTCAACTTTTGCAAGTATTTCGCTCCGCAAATTACTTGCGGTTTCATTGCCAAAATGTTTAGATTCGTCCATGCTCTGCTTTTAGGGCAAACGACGCGGGATCGAACTCTCACAAAAAAAAAACCAAAATCTACAGCTACTACCAGACTGAAGTAGACGGATTTACCTGGTTTCTTTGTTCGAGGCTCCAGTTGCAAGGCGGCCGAACGATCCATCGATAGCAGCATTCTGTTGGGCATTCTTGGGCGTGTGACCGCGTGTCGTCTTGCAATTTTTAGGCACTTTTTTATCCTCTCTTTATATTTTTTCCCCCGGACAAACCTAAGAGACGTGTCAGCTAAATGAGAAGGAATATAGAATAATATTCTCAAAGCATCTTCCCCATAGCAATTATATAAGTATATAACATGGGTCGATGCCCATGTTATCAAAGCTAGATATTTTTTAAAGAACTAGATATTTTTCTTTGGAATAGCCTCGTTAACATGCATGCATAGACTGGAAACTTGGCAGATGCATCTCAAGTATTTGATGATTTGGCAAAATGTAATGTGTTTTACATCGATTGCAATGATATCAGGCGATGCCTAGTTGGCAAAGGCCAGGAAGCCCTCGAGCTCTTCCCCGCGGATGCACCTAATGCATGGCATAAATCATGCACTTAATGCATTGGCAATCATAAGGGCCTTGCAAGTGCCTTCACGCTTATGTTCTATAGGGGCCTTGCAAGTGCCTTCATGCTTATGTTCTGAAACTAAAGTGTGAGGTTGGCAATATTGCCTCTAACATGCTTGTGGATATCTATGCCAAATGTGGAGATGTCTAGGCACGGTGTTATCTCGTGGACAATCATTTCAGGCTATGCGCCAATAGGGAATAGCATTGAAGCCCTTCCCCCGTTTTACTTCAATTGAGATCTCATTTGCAATGTCTCTCAATTAGTTCATTTGTATTTAATGTTTGAGAGGTCGATAATAGGATTTTTATCTTTTGAGCATTGTAGTTTTAAAACAATTCATTTCAAACTCCCAATATCATTACTTTTGCAATGTAAGTTGTCTATATCATCTTTGCAAAAGCCAAGCAAACATGATGAATGTTAACAGCATGTGCATGCATGTAGCGTCTTAGTTTAACTTGCAATGAGGAATATTTTATAGATGCTCTTTACATAAGGAAAGTTTAATGTACATGTTGCATCAGGTGTAAATGTACATGTTTGTTCTCTTATTTACCACTGTTTTTCCAATTCAAAATACCAAACAAAATGTCCTTGTCTGCAGACAATGCCATAGAAGACCTATCAAATATTAGTAGCTCTTGAGCACGATAGCTTCTTGAATTGGTGGGCCTCCACAAGACAGTGCCACTGAAGAAGGGATTCATGACACATTTACCCAGCTTTTATTAGATCTCATACGTTTGTAGTAAATTTAAACAAGTTTGAATATTTATTGAAGTTGGACAAATTTGCTTCGCTTTCTGGTTGCATGGCTATTGCCACAAGTTCTAGTGAGCGCTTAAGTAATCTACATCATTCATGTAGGTTGTTTGTGCAGATAGACTCCATATTTTGACATGCAACTGAAAGTTGATAATATTGATACCCATTTATTTCTAAATGCGTAATTGCTTTCTTTCTTTGTTTTATCTTTTATCAGAAGGCCATTCGACGGTATTGTAGATTTGAAAAGGTATATAACACTTTTAACACACATTTTTGGAGTTAGTCAGACTTTGTTATTTTGAATTTTAAATCTTATATGAAACAGGACAAGCAGGTTAACGGGAGCTGCAACCTTACTCCCCCGCAGAAAAATTCTATTTTGCTGGCAAATTTTGCCACCAAATCAGAACATTGCCACATCTGAGGCAATGAAGCTTGCTTGTTTTGTAGGGGATCTTAAGGTGCTTTGCAATGATTTTTTGAATAATCTTAAGGAATACTCCAGTAGCTTGGGGAATGTTAATATATCTCTGGAAACTCTCGAAGAATCTTATAGAATATTTCCAAAATATTGGATAGTCTTAATGGAATGCTGATAAACTTAAAAATCTTATAGAAACTTACGTACGTACATTCGTCTCCGTACACCCCTTATAGTACACATACTTGTATATATATATCATTATATATATAAAACTATTCTATGTGTGCCAGGAAAGGATGTACCCATGCTATATAGAGATTAATGCCGACCGTCCGATTGGAGATGGAGGGCCATGATGTCGCCACCTCGTGGGAGAGGTCATGCATGGGCATATAAATATGATGGGGGCATGCATAGAGGCATGCACCATGTCTTTAAGCCATCGGATCAAAAGGGGAGGAGAAATCATGGCCCTTAATTTTTATAAGGAAAGTGCAAGGAAGCTTCACGAAAAGTGGATTTGGTGCAACCAATCTTAACCAAGTTAGATCAAAAGGGGGGAGGATAAATCCTAGCCATTCATTTTTATAATAAATTAGAATTTTTTATATTGAAGGAGGTGAGGTGGCACCCTTATTTAATGAAAAAATAATGAGGTGACAACTCATTAATTATGAAGCTTTCTTGGAAGCTTCTTTTTTTGCGTCTCCTTCAAACAACTTTATTTTGCGGTGGAGGTCTCGGATCAAAGTGGGACTCACGCCTTTGGATTCCTCTCATCAAATGCTTTCTAATGAGTAGTGGTTTGGCATCATTCCGTGCAATGTTGGATAATCTAGGGGAATATTCATAGAATCTAAGGGAATTTGAGAGATATTGGGATAATCTTTGAAAATCAAGGGAATCTCAAGAGAATCTTAAGGAATTTATGGGAATCTCAAAAGAATCTAGGGGAATCTAAGAAAACCTTCAAAAAAGGTTTAAGAATCGAGGGAAATCTTGATGGAATCTTAGAGATCTAATAGGATCTTCATAGAACTTAAGGGAATCTATAAGAATCTACATAGAATCTTGGGGAATCTAAACGAATCTTCAAATAATCTTTGAAAATCTAGGGGAATCTTTATAGAACCTTAAGAATCTAGGGGGATCTTTATGGAATCTTAGGGAATCGCAGGAGATTCCAAGGGATCTAGGGGAATCTTTGACACTAGGTGTGTTCTACAAGGGGATCTTCATAGAATCTAAGGAAATCTTGAAGAATCTACATGGAATCTTGAGGAATCTTAGGATAATCTTTTTGGGAATTTAGGGGAATCTCAAGAGAATCTTTAAGAATCTAAAGGAATCTAAGGGAATCTTCATAAAATCTTTGAGTATCTAGAGAATCTTGGTGGAATCTTGGCAAATCTCTATAGAATCTTCATCGCATGACTTTAAAATTGACTTCTACTCGAATTTGTACAATTCCTCGAGGAAAAATGCGCGGATTTTGGGGAATATAAGCGAACATTGATGGAATCTCATAATATCTAGGGAAATTTTTCTAGAGTCTTTGGAGAATCTTAGAGAATCTTTATAGGATCTTCGTTGGATGACACTGCATTTGGCTTCTAGTCGAATTTGTACAAGCCCTCATAGTACAATAACTTGTATATATATATATATATATATATATATATATATATATATATATATATATATATATATATATATATATATATTGCTTATGAAAAACAAGGAATTACCTTCCTTCATAATCTATTTCTTCCTATATTTGTAACTAACACCAATGCTGAGGACAGCATTAATTCTAAGGAGGGGAGAATGTGACGTTCCAGGTATTTATACGGTCTACGGATAAATATATTGACACGTCATCAGTATAGATACGCCATCTTGGGGTATGATAACCTAGGGGGTTGGCCACAAGGGATTTAATTAGCTATGTTAAATTAATTATAAAGGATAATTATCTAAATACTTGCTATTAAGTCACCTAATGGTGGGAAGGCGCCACTTGGCATAACACGAGTAGTCACCATGGGGTTGCTAAAACCCGAGCCACCAAAGGCGCCACCCCATCAAACCCCCAACCGACCCGGCCCGGCACCAAGGAGACTAAAGCGCTCAAGAGCGATTCTTGAACATCCCCCCCAATCACCGGACACCCTCTACATTCTTTGCCACTCGATCTGGCATTATGGAAGCACCCCTTGACAGCGGCTCAGTAAAAACAGTTAGTGGTAGTTTAACACCAAATTGTAGAATAATACTTTGGTGTTCTTCTCGACTAGTTGGTTAAGATTAACCCTTCTTTGGTAACTAGGAATACTTTTCAATTATGAATGATGCTCATTTATGGAATGGTCGATGTCTCTATGAGTTAGTTGGTTTTCGATGAAATGAGGGGTTAAAAGGGGGGTGCTCCTAGTAATTCCTTTAACACCCTACTAGTTGCGGCACATACAAGAAAGCCCACTTAGGGTCATAAACTATGGTGCGGCTTAGCACCGGACAAGGGAACCACGATGGTGAAATAGGGGGTGGGGTCTTACACCGAGCATAAAAGGCTCCCCGAGACTCCTCTATTGGGCTAGGCGATGGCGGTCCGGTAGAGGGGCGGGTATGGAGTGCGACCTCCTGGAGTCGGTGGTGTGACCCGTATGGGGCACCATGCACTTTAGTGGAGATTTAGGGTGAGTAAGTTGGATGCGGATGCGGGGGGGCCTGGCGGCAGCGTTCTCTAGCTCACCCATGGAACCCACTTTGTGATCACGGAAGGGGCGCTTCCCGACACGCCTCATCGGACCAGGTGTCATGAACCTGGAGTAGGCTCAAAGGGTGATACCTTGAGTTCGCGTCTCCGGAAGGCTATAGCGAAACTATAGCGTGAATCGACCCATCTGCAAAGTGTGCACAGGAGGGGCGGATGGAGTGGACAACCCTAGCCGATGTTCTATGCCAGCCAACGCCATGCCAAAACTCGGTCTGCTGATCTCCTGAGACCCAGCCGTCAGTCGCTCCTCACTAGAGTCTGAGCCGGGGTAGAACCTGGGTTTTGGGTGTTTTCTTGGTTTAGATGCATATTCTTTGCCGTCGGTACTTGGATGGATGTGCCACCCCTCGTGGTGGTTGTTTATATGTGATTTATGTTGTATGCTAACCTTGTATTCATGCTTCCGCGACGTAGGAGCCCCATTGAAGGCGTGGGCCGAATGACCCCTTCGTGTCCTTCTTTCGGGCATCACTTTATAGATGGCCCGGAATAGACGGAGGGCCCTGCTCATGGCACGTTGGTTGCCATGGGAGGGGAAAGTCCCCGTATGTATACGGCCGGTGTCGTATATATTCAGGGAGCGTCACAGTTCTCCTCTTCATGACATCTCTAACCTTTGGTGAAACTTTGGTATTGTCATGCCAAAATTCACGAACGACATTTGATTGAATCATCGATTCTATTTGATCTTGGCATCCTTCCTGCCAAAGCCCATACATTTGCTCCACTTAATGACATTATCTTCCTTCTTCTGCTGCAGCTTTTGGATAAATTTCTTGCTGTATCTTTAGCAATTTTGAAGAAACATTCTTGTTTATATCTCCTTTTTTTCCAACAATCATTGATAATGCGATAAATGTTTTGCAGCCAATTTATCTTTGCTATTAGCGGAGACTTTACTTCTTGAAGCCCATCTTTCAAGTTTGATCATTGATTTCATAACAATAACGGAAGGATTTCCAATTACAGTTCAAAAAGAAAAAAGCCTGTCATCTTGCAACAAACGAAAGCACAAAAAAACTAATCTTTGATCACGATCCGGGCGTTTGCGAAGAATCGAGGATGCAATCCACCGACATTGCCAACACGCCGCTTTATTTGTTTTGTGGCATAACATCGGCCAATGTCGGCATACTTGCGCTTAGAACCATCACTTCCATTGGAATTCTCACCCTCCATGAGCAGATTGAAATTGATTTGTATTTCTTGTAGATTCAATTGGCATGTGTTTGCTTCGAATTCGCTTCGGTGTTAGATCCGTGAAAGGGGAATTTCGAAAGGGAGGGACGGATCCATTCAATTGGTTCGGTGGTTAACCAAGAATTTCGGGATATCGGGGATGATCTTGCAATCATTGTATATCTGACACAAAACGACAAACCATAGTATCTTGATGTACATCTAAAATGTACCCCAAAAAAGCACAAATTCGTCCTTCAATTCAGTACGATGTACGTACACCATTTCATGCTTTTACCCTCCAATCTCTGTGAAGAATAAAATTCTATTGTCATTGCACAAGATAGCCGAAACAGGAAAATAATGTGCGAGAGTTAATTAAGTGAAGGATAATACAACTCCTGAGTGATTACTTCCATTGCTTATGAGCATAAATCTTATGAATTGCTTATGATGAGTATAAATGTTATGAGTTACATGTAATTTATTATTTGGAATATAGGCTTGTAATTAACTAAGTGTTAACTTGTAGGTTATGACCTGTTAGAATTAAGGTTGGTAATAAAAAGTATTTACATGCAATTCCACATGTGTTGAAATTGGGGTTGTTACTATTTGTACATTTCAAAATGATGGAATAATTTCAAAATAATGAAATCGTGGTTACTAGGTGTTATTCAGATAAACCACTAGCTAGTGTCCAGATAAACCACTAGGGTGCTCTTCAACACCAATAGTACTTAAACTCAATGCATATTCCAACAATGTCAGATAAACCATTAGGACATGTCAAAATGATGGAATAATTTCAAAATAATGAAATCGTGGTTACTAGGTGTTATTCAGATAAACCACTAGCTAGTGTCCAGATAAATCACTAGGTGACGTCCAGAAAAGCCACTAGGTGATGTCCAGAAAAGCCACTAGGTGGTGGCCAGATAAGCCACTAGGTGTTATCTAGGTAAACCTCTAGGGTGCTCTTATACATTGATTCCAGGTATCATTGGTATAAATACTTGATGTATTTATACCAATGGTACTTGTACGCAATGCATATTAATACAATGTCCAGATAACCCACTAGGTCGTGTCCTGAAAAACCACTAGATGGTGTCCAAATAAACCACGAGGGGGCTCTTACCCATTGAGTCCAAGTACCATTGGTATAAATACCTACATGCATTCCAAACACGAGTATAAATATCATTTGTGTAGTAACAAGGAGTATTATACCAATGGTATTTGCACACAATGCAAAACCCTGCATTGTCCGGGTAAAGTGCCATACATTATCCAGATAAACCACCAAATGTTGTCCGGATAAGCCACTGTGAGGCTTGCACAACTGCCTGGGTTTAGATTATATCTATATACATATCCTCGATATGGTTATTTTGTTATCGGATTCGCATTTTGATTTGCATTGGGATTTGCATTTTGTTAGCATTAGATCTTGGTGTGCATCATCATTATACATCAGTTTGAGTTTTTTTTATATTTAGCTTTATCTTCATATGAAGTATATTTTGCTTTGGGTGTGTTATGGGAGATTTTTTTTAATTTTAAGGGGAACAAAAAATAACTGCCCAATATCTATAACACACCAAAAACAAATGAAATTTTTTTTTATTGATATCCAATGGTACGAAGTTAGAAAAGAAGCTTCTGATTTAAAGCTTTTTGGGTGGTCACCATACCCATAGCTGCAGCATTCATAAAACCTTAACCAATTACAACAATCTTAGTCCTAAGAGACCATATAGACTAAGAGAAAACCTTCACCAAACCAGAAATAAGAGATCTTCACTCTTGGAGCCAAAAAATTTACAGACCTCGGTTGCCCCTTCAAGCTTCAGCACCAGAAGCAGATATAAGATATGTGAGCATCCTAGTTGGGCATCCTGTTGTCAAAAGCTAGTAGATTTTGTTTAATTTGTTGATGTAGCTCTGGGAAGGCTCCTCATAAGGACTTCAAACTCTTCTTTAGGAACAAAATCTATGGAGTTGGAAGTTGCCTTAAGCTTCTTAAGCTTTTCTGCTGCAAGTCGTAATATAAGCTTATGGCACCTTCTTTGGTACTGGAATCCATCTATGCACCTTAAGGTCTGGGCCATGGAACTGTAGAAAATAAATGCCCTAAAATACACAAAGCTATGAGCACCCATGCATGCTTACACTGAAGCCTCGTGATGGTTACATCACTTTCTGTGTATTCTTCAGCTCCCTGGCATGACTTTCTCGTCATTTGCTTATCACTCTAGTATCGAATTTATCCTCTAGCTTTGTGTGGTAGCAAGGAGCCCTCTTCCTAAGTACGAAGGGGCCAAAATATGTGTTTTTTTGTTTTCACAATGTTCCATGCCCCAAAAAAACCCTGATTTCTTATTAAAACCTTTTCCTCCCAACCAAAATTTTATAAAAAGCATTTGCCAATGTAATTGAGTATTTTTCGACACTCTTTCAACTACACCTAACTTTTGTGATATTTTCATTCTATAGAGCTACCCTTGGGGACCACATTTAGACTACCACCTTCTTCATTTTTTTTATGTGAATCCGATTTTGAACAGTATTTTTCTGGCTCATATATTTTTGGAATCTTGTACGTGGTTATTTTCTTGTTGAATTTATTTCAATGGCTAGCGTTCATCTTTTCTTGCATTTGAGCTTGAGCATTAAATATTTACTTTGTTGCCCCTCTTTTGGAATAATTGCTTTGAAATATGTCATTATGTTGGCGATTGTCATTCATCATGTAACATTTAGAGAAGTTGCTTTCTATGTTATTGGAAGTAATTGCCATGTCATGTTGTTAGGTTGGTTTTTTCTTTTTTTTTTTTCCAGATTCAGCACATCTTTTATTGCTTTATACAACACCTTGATTTGAATGACCTATTGGCACCATCCTTGTCCTTGTTGTTTTTTCTATTGTCGTTTCAACCTTGTCTTTTTCATCTTTGGGTAATCCTTTCTTCTCGATAGCTCCACTTTGTCATATTCGCAACCCTTGTAACTTCTACTCTAACCTTGGCACTTTTGATCTTCTTATTTCCTATTGATTGTCGCACGCAATCTACATTGGCTATTTCACATATTGAATTGCATGCTTCTTTTACATATTTCCTATGAGTTTGCGACCATTGACTATAGCTCGAGTTCTAGACCAAATTTCCATATATACGTGTCTTGAGTTGTCAATTTTTGTAGCGTTTGCATTTGTGGGTTTAAATCTCAGTGCGCATACTCATCATATAGAATTTGAGTTTAAATACACCATTTGAGTTTAGATACTTGTTTTTATCTATATATTATGCATATTTTGTGCTTATATGGATTAAGAAATCAGTTAGCTAAGTATTTGGCAGTTGTTTATTATATGTCCTCATAATATTTTCAGTCTTCTCACTTTGATCTTGAGCTCGACCTCCATCTCGATAGACTGCTTCACAATTTTTACCATGTACATTCGGGCTTTATATCCAAGCTGGATTAGTTTTTTACGGCTGCATCACATCACTTGTTTCTATTCTGCTAGCTTGACCTCGACCTTATCTACCTTCATATCAAATTCTACTGCAGGAAACAGGATTCTTGCCTCTTCAGATGGCGGCCCTTGATCGCCACATTGTCTATTTTCAGAAGGTGGTCAACATGGACGATGCTCGTCTCCCAAAACTAGCTTATATCATGGCAATGGGGCCACAATGCCTGAAGGCCTGCTGGAGGGAAAAGAGAGCTCAATGGATGGCTAGGTGGAATGTGCAGGAGCACAGGTGCATACATGTGCAAACAGAGGCAGATCGCCATAGCTTGAGGCAATATCTTGGCGCTTGCTTCATCGACAAGCTTTGGGATGCCAGCGCCCTTGAACAGTCAAGGCAAAGACACACTACAAATACCCACATAAATCCCACATTGGAACAGAGGCCCACAATGCTACTGCGCACCCACTTGCCCATGAAAAGACCTTGCAGACTCATTGCCTCCATTCGCGCGAGGGGCACATCATCTTGAATTGAGACGAGGCGGATGGATTGGTGAGCCCCGCCGGGGGAACGTGCTCTGTCAATGCTTTGCCAAATGGGAGTCATTGAGGATGAATCTCATACCCTTCAAAGTTGCCCAAAGATATGATCAAATCCGCACGCCGCTATGCTTTGAGTTGGTCGAGCCCCGCCAGCCGCTACATGTGACATTGAGCCGCGGCATCCGTCACGGATGCTAGGATCATACCTTCCGAGGAGGTCATGGACATGCGAGATCAGCTATGTCCTCGGGCACGCACTTGACATGTACATACACATTTATTTCATGATGATGTATACTTGTACAGTTTGACAGCATTCTTATTACTGCCACGGTTTTTCCCTCGAAAACCCTTCGGGGCGGGGGTTTTTTAACCCGGACAGTAATAAGTTTGCTGCGCTCCTTCTAGGTCCCATAGGCCGATTGGTCTCAGTGGACGATAAAAAAACTATTCTATTCTATTCTATTCTTCACCTTCACTCTCCCAATCTTATTAAAGACCATTCCACTAACCTTGTGAACCTTCCCGCTCAGGAATTTAATTTTGACTTAAACTATGTTTCTCAACCCATTAAACCCATGCATCAAGTTTGTTATTCTAGACTTATTGCGATGTTTTTGCTTTTTGAAGGATGAATAAAAAGTTTATTAATCAGCAAGAATAAGTACAAAATGAATATCTCTCATCTAGTTGTGTAAGCACAAGAGGGTGCTGCTGGAACACGTGCCTGCGACACCATGTACTTACTCCATACTAGATAAGTAAAAGGAGATAACGCTCTGCTTAAGAGTCTAACCACATTGAACCTGTAACGGCATCAAATCCAACGTGACTACTGGAATCTCAGGAGAGTTTGAAGATGTAACTTGGGCCTTCGATAAGACAGTATTAGCTTCAGCTAGATCAGCCCACTGAAGTGGAGCAAAGCGACCACATGCAACAGAAGAAGAAGAATCACGTATAGCAAGTGCTGAGGAGAGCTAAGATGCAGAGGTATTAGAGCCCTTAGCTGACTTTCGGGGTTGATGAAGAGCAGGTGGATGTTTAGGTGGAGGGTGGGCACCACGATGATCAATGTCCATGTACTGCCCACAAGCCGCTTCAACTTGCTCTTGTGACCTCTGAATCTCTTCCAACCTTTGCCTCTGTTGATCCAGCAGCAGAGGCATGGGACCAGCGGCTGGAGTAGATGTAGAGGAAGTCACAGGGGGACTAGAGACATCCATTGAAGAAGGAGGGTAAGAGCATGTTAGGGCCTACATGTTTTGGAAACTACCTGGAAAATACTCTGGGTAGTCAAAGATGATGATATATTTGAGTTCTTAACATCTTCTTGACATCATAAGGTACCTTACAACATGTATGTACTACTACTCTTGAACATAACACAATTTCTTTTAGTCAATCTTGTAGTCTAGGTACTTTAAAATACAATTATGTACTTGCACAGAAGTACACAGAAAAGTACCTTTTTGGTAATTTTTTATGTAGGCCCTAACATGCTTTCACCCAGGAGCAGAGCTAAGAGTAGGATTTGTAGCAGAGGCAACTGGAGGATCCTGCTGGTAAGACTTACGATATTGAGCAAAGAGAGGGGCCTCAGGGAACATGAGAGCCAGCTCTGGGCCATTTAACAATCGTAGCTTGAACAGAAAGAACATGGGCCCACTTTGAACAACAATTGTCTGAGGCAGATCACAATGAATGGAGCATGCTACACAACTCTCAGTAATGCCATTGGTTATAGCATGTTGCAGGTGAAGTCCAATCTCACTAGCAATAGCAGAAATGAACTCAAAATCCTGAAACTCTAGAGGAAAATCTTCGATAGCAATCCAGAATGGGGTACTAAGGCATCTGGCTTACCTGGAAAAGAGCCAGGAACATACTGTTGATACAACAAGAAATGTTTCCACAGAGCACATATTTATTAAAGCGCATCTTTATTTTCTCAATGTATACCTTGTATTGCTTTATCCTCAACTCACTAATCCACGGCATTTTAGGTTTGCAAATATTATTTCAACTCTTATGGTGCATCGTTAGACTATGACAATAAAGAAAACATCATGAACATCAAGAGCAAAGAATATAACCAAGTACCAAACCATCATAACAACCTTCGAGACAATGGGTAGCTCAGCCAGCCTATATAGAGACCCTGTTAGCAGCATGTTACCCAGCCAGGTTACTTTCCAAGCCCTGTAGCGGGTGCTGGGGTGAACCTCGTATGCGCATACCCTCTCAGCCCACGTCTGGCACTGGAGGACCTCTTACCATTGGAGGTCACAAGAGTTGACTGACATAGCGATCTCAGCCAGGAGAACTAACGCTCGGTGTCACGGAGCACAAATACAAAGAACATAGAACATGAGTCATGCTGAAACAACCCAGGCCACTGAACTTGGAAGTCCGACTTCGGAGGATCCAAATACATAACAAAATACCAAGAACAACAGTGAGACAATGCAAAGACCATGACATGTGTGTTCATTAGACATTTACTAAACATGTGCCTAGACCTTGCCCTTGCCAAGGTTTCCCGTACAACCTTACCATGTCGAAGTAGCAATTCGGTAATGAAAACCCAATAGCAACCAACTTGTCGATGTAGCTTACTCAAACAATTGCTATAAGGTCGGTGCAGAACTACCCCCATATCCAATGTGGCTAAATTACCACCTTAATAATATATATATTCCTATTAAGAACACTTAGCTAAGACTTTAAAATATTCATAACGAAAGCTCACTTTAAAGTATTTAAAATGCAACTACTATCATATCTCAATATCTAGCATTTCCAACTTAAAAATCCATATAGTCTAAAGACCACAACTGCATGTAACTCTTGCCGATTGATCGCAAACCTAGGCTGCATCTTTAGGTGCCAATAATACAGTTAACTATTCTATTCTATTCTATTCCTTAGTATTATTAACCTTGTATTCCATAATTTCTTAGTTAAAGTAAATTCAACCACTAAAGAAAATGCATGTTCTTACTACTTGATTATGCTCCTTGCCAAGCTCTTCATGCTCGGATCTCCTTTACTTGTTCCAAGCAAAGTCTTCTACTCAAGAGCCATATTGGAGGTCAATCTATCATGTTCTACTCCATTTTAGAATTATTAGCAAGCAATTATTATTAGCAATTCCTCTAACAAGTCCGATTCTTCCATTAATTGGCATACGTGCCACAATCATAACATGCAGGATGCTCTGCATTTTCCATCTCAAATTAATCCATTGGTTATTTAAACAATCACAAGACAATTGAAAAGTACTATGACAATATAATGAAGCAACAAAAAAAATAAATATAAACAACAAAAAGACACAGACGGGTGAAAGCATGTTAGGGCCTACATAAAAAATTACCAAAAAGGTACTTTTCTGTGTACTTCTGTGCAAGTACATAATTGTATTTTAAAGTACCTAGACTACAAGATTGACTAAAAGAAATTGTGTTATCTTCAAGAGTAGTAGTACATACATGTTGTAAGGTACTTTGTGATGTCAAGAAGATGTTAAGAACTCAAATATATCATCATCTTTGACTACCCAGAGTATTTTCCAGGTAGTTTCCAAAATATGTAGACCCTAACATGCTCTTACCCAGACATCTAAAATTCGGCAACAATCATGGCAGTTTCCAAATTCGCTCCCGCTTTTTCTGAGTTTTTCATGCTAAATCAACACCTTGGACTACCACAGTCATCGAATCTGTCGATCCTTGGCCCAGATCATATGTTGGAGCCTCCTAGTACCTCTTGTTTCGCTTATGATCATTCATGATTGCTGGCACCTATGATTTTGAAGTATGAAATACGAGTTTGCCTTAGGTTTTGATGGAATATCGAGCTTCTATACGGCTTTCCCTAGGGTTTTAGAATATGAAATACATGGGCTCGAACCTCTATCAAAATAACTCAATATCTTAATAAGACTACATTAGCCAACATAACCAATAAACTAACATAATTATTTTATATTTTAAATCTATGTTTTTTTTTTTATAACGACCCACTCAATTGTTTTTGGGATATCTCTTTTTTAAATTTGGTTTTTCCGATTTGTGAAAAACTTTTTTGAATTTTTCTCTAAGGTATTTTCCTAAGGTTTTAGGGGTATTATCACCTGGAAAAAATTTCTGAGGATCCAAAAAACGGAAAAGATTTCTTTTTTGCACAGTTGGATTTTTTGGATAGAAAGTGCTAAACCGGGATGCCAATCATGGCTTGATCGGCATGCATGCCACGATTCAAGGTACATAAAAAAGGCTTGATGTTTTTCAAATCGATCCGTCAGAGTTTTTAGGTGATTTGTAACGCCAATCCATGTTTTTTGACGCAAATTTGATTTTTTTCAGATCTATTGTTGTAGTTGTTGGTTTCTTCTGCCGATGTAGGTCTAGAGATTCAACTGTAATTTGTGATTTGATTCTATATGTTCGATTTGGCAACAGATGAAAATTCAACAGTAGATGTGGAGCCATGATGCCTGTATTTTGATCCGGACAGTCCTGCTGAGAGGGGCAGGAAGAAGGCCATACGGAGGAATGGGCCTGCATCCACAGGTCCTTCTTTTTTGCTTAAAACTTCCATAATATATCACGTTTGTTGCTCCTAAATCATAGACGAATTTGCTTTTCATGCTGGAATCCATGCATTTTATATCAGCTTTCATCTGGATGGAATGTCGCTCCCAATCTCATAAAAAGTAAGTAAGAATCTGCTTCTTGCTTATCAAGTTTTGTAAAAATCTATGCGTGTTGTGATTTCAGCAAAATATAGTTTTGATCTGCTTTGTTGTATCAAAAAAATGCATGGCCTAGCTGTCCCAGGCCAAAATTCTGGACGCCATAGCTTTGCTTCTCTAATTTGGGATGGCATGGCCAGGGTTCGCTCATGCTTTTTAGACAATATCTTTTTGTCCACATTAGAGCAGTGGTTGTACCATTTACATAATAGGAAATTTTCATTTTGCTTTGCATCCGGCGCAATCAGGCTCAATCAGGTAACGAAATTTTCCTCCTATTTCTTTTCAAGTTCGGCATTAATTTACGGTGATTTATGGTTGCATTCATGTCAGGTAATTTCTAATGAGTTGCCCTTCTCTAAGTCTGAGTTAGAATAGAATATGATCATAAACTTTGTCATCTTCGTTAGAACAGGATCAAATCCTTACAATCTTGCCATTTGCATTGAGGAAACATAACAGGCTAGAGAGCTAAATCTGCAGTGGCATCCTGTCATTGAGCTGAATTGAAGCTCTACAACCTCAAAAGAAATATGTAATTGCATTCTACTGGTCTTTTCTCTCTTTATCTTTCTTCAGTTCTTCAGGTGGTATATTTAGATGCAGCAATAGGAGGTAGCAAGAAACTATTTATTTGATTTCTTGGTCCAATAAGTTGTATTTTTGATGAATTTATAGAAACACAACGAACTAGGAAAGGTTTGGAAAGGCTTGGTTATTACTTTGGCTCCTCAGCTCCAAGTTGTCATTGTAAACTTTGATGTGTGAGACTTTATATTTCATTTGATTCTTTACTAATTTAAGTCAGACACTTTTTAAATGTAGAGATGCTCAACAAACAATGTAAAAGAGGTGGGGACTGGAATCACCTTGCAAACATGTCAGGCAAGGTATGCCGTCTAATTCTATGTTCTCTAGAATATACATCAATTCAACTCACCTGCTGAGTGTACAAACCAATGTTGAAGCTTCTAGATCAACATCTCCAAAAATATGTAACCATGGAGCAGTATGATGGGTTTGTGTGCCTGATTTTGGTTCAGAGTCCCCAAATTTCCACAGAGTAGATAGAATTAATTGTTACAAGTTGCCATTTATATCTAACAAGAACAACATTGTGTAATTGGGCTTTCAATACTCATGTCACCTTTCCCAATTTCATTTCTTATACTTGAAACTTAACTTTCTTTCCGGACAATTTGGTAGGATGGAGTTCAGCATGTGCCTACCAAATCCTTCGAAGCTTGATTATAAGTATGAACATGTTGCGCTCCTTCAATTTCACTTAATGTGTTGTGTTCTATGGGCCTGTTGTAGCACTTAGCATGAAGAAATCACAGCATAGATTGGGGAGCTGGAAGGCTATATCATCCCAAATTGCGATGTATTTTGAGTAAGTTAGCATGAAATCACAACATAGCTGGCATACATATATTACAGGCCCGTCTGCACAATTTAAGATTGTGTCCCCATGTTTCTTTTGTTTGTGCAGTATTTATATTCAAGAGATGGTATTGTTATTGAGATGAACAGCAGCACTGAGTACATTAACTATGCAGACCTTAGTTGACATGCATTCTTGCAGGTTCTGAAGCAATTAGGTAATTCTTAGCAAAGGATTTGGTCTGCAATGGTTTTGTAGAGATGTTAATGCTCCATCCATTTGATTTAGCGTTCCATCTTTTTAGGGTTTTGTAAAAGTCCAGATGAGCACTTTCATGATCATGCTAGAAGCTCGAGTTAGTTGTAATGTTAATAGAGTATCCTGTGTTATGAATTATTCTTGCTATCTAATTTGGCACAAGGTCTTGATTTTGCTCTATGGTACATTTACTTGCATATATTTTTGATTAATTTATGCATTGGCATTTTAGATTTTCTCCAGAATTCTACAACAGCATACATCATTGAATATCCTTAGATTCTTCATAAAACTAAATTACTAGCTGGCAAGCTTTCCTAGGCAGGACATAAGAACATGGTTTGCTATTTGATCTTTCTCAAGGTTTGCTACTAAATGTCCTTTTAAATGACATTTCTCACTTTAGCCATCTTCAATTCTAGGATGAAATTCTGCTCTGCAACATGGTGGATGTTCATATGCTACAGAGACTTTAAATTGGCAAGATTGAAGCTTTTGTGGACCCCTCCATGGCAGTTCTCTACTCCTCTTGCATCCAGAATGCTTATTATAGAATCAGTGCAACAATTTGGTTAGTGTCATCCAAATATGCAAGAAAAGTGGTTGTAGTGCAACATGTTTAATGTTTTAGTATCAGGTACATGTCTGTGCATATCTAATTTGCATTGCCTCCGTGTTGCATAGATCTGTTCATGAATTAGCTTGCCATTGCTTAATATGGGGCAATGCAATGTTAGGATCTCTGCCTATGGATATTTCAACTATTGTATTGATCGAGAAATCATCTTCTTTGCTGGATCTCTAATCTACTTTGTTGTATGTTATTTTGCTTCTAAGCTGTGGATTATCGCGCCAATTTATTGTTAAGTTAAAGGTGTTGATTTCTTGATATAGGATCAGATGAAATTTTCAAAATAAAAGCCAACTATATTAGTCTTCACTTTGTTTAATTGGCTGGCCTAGATTCTCTTTGGAACAGGGAAGGAATAGGCTTGCCTCGACCAAATGTATTTGGGTATTCTCAGGGTGCGTGAAACTTTAACTAGGGCAGAGCAGGGTGCAGGGCAAAGAAAGGTGCATGTCTAACACTAAACCTTTTTAAATCAAACATATTAGTGTGAATAAGCCTACGCAAAAAGTGCTGACACCTTGAAGATATGGATGCTTCATCAATGGATCACCTCACTTTTGATGTCTTGCTTTTTAAATTTATCTTGCTGGAATATGGTGTCGCTACTATTTTCTATCAGCGCCCTATGTCGTAGCTTATTTTTTTGTTCGTTTAAGTAGACCGACTCAACTAGCAGATATTTGTCATAACCTTTTGCTTAGACATAAATGTTAGGCAGATGCCATAGTCTATTAGACTCGACAAATATATACTATCTCAAAAGATGGACACAATTTGATTGAATATTTTTTTAAGCCCCATACATAATCCCATTAATATCCCATAATTTATGTCTGCATATAGGTCAAATTTTGGAATTTTCTTATTGGCATATATGAGGTGAAGTGCTTGACATTTCCTTGAGGTCGGATTTTGGAATTTGCCTATTGACATTTCCTTGGGTCATTAAATCTTCCTACTACATTTATGTAACTCAAACTTAGAAACTATAGGAATTCATAGGAGACCTACAAGAAGAAATATCCATAGGAGACCTTGAAGAAATGATTTCAAATCCAACTAATTATTGAAATGCAACGTCATTTACAAATAAAATCACATCTTCTATTAGAATTGTATGGTTGATGTGTAGACTTGGAACTAAACGAACCACAAGAACGTTACAACTACAAAGTTCATGTATTACGATCCTGTGCTTCC
Organism: Isoetes taiwanensis; assembly: GCA_021234155.1. NCBI lineage: Eukaryota > Viridiplantae > Streptophyta > Lycopodiopsida > Isoetales > Isoetaceae > Isoetes > Isoetes taiwanensis. The sequence goes on along the minus strand of JAJEKV010000879.1, from coordinate 30,188 downwards.
TGTGTGTGCTTGGCAATGTAAATGCAACATGGAACAACTAACAATTTGAACATTTATAGAAGGAAATGTTCCATGCAAAATCTTTTTAACAACAAACCATCATACTTTAGCATCCTCCTTTTCATTGAATACTTTGATGTCTTTATATCTTTCCCTTGCGGTTATTATTTAAGATTAGTGTTTGCAAAAGTATCTAGATTGCTTCCATGGTCATCCAACTCTTTCTTCAATAGACAAATAGCCTTATACTTCATAAGAACATCAAATAATTTCGTTATGCTACCAAGCCCCAGGCTTCCAAGACACTGCAATATTTCTTATCGATGATTCACATTTTGCCCATACTACCTTTCTATTAAGATAGTTAGTCGTCATAATCTTACATTCACGGCAGTTGATTCAATGCATTTCACATGCTATAAGGGACACTTATAAATGTCCTTATGCTTGATACATCTTGCATGACGTTGACCTTCCTTTATATATGGCCTTTGCAAATCTCATGCTCATTCCTTAACTTTTAGCTCCGTATACATTATGGGCATAACATCTTAGAAAATCCCTACCATTCTTAATAGCTACTACATCACGATAGATACAAATTACACATGAATAATTCCTTGAAAAGTCAAGAGAAGAAACAAACATGATGCAAATCCAAACTATTCCTCAGCTCAAGAACATATGCAAATCTAACTATGGCAACATTTGAAACCTCAATTTAAATCCACAACAAAACCCCACCTGAAAGAAAATGATGATTGATGCAGCCCATGACGTGATCTCCAAGGTTTTGCCTCCTTGATGTCTCCTCTGCTTTCTTGCTTTGCAAACTCTTGCAAAAACCTTCACGTCTACAATCTCCACTAAGCTCTCCAAAAACTCTTTCTTATATGCTCTCCATGCTGCATGCATGTTTCATCTTCCATGCATGTTCTATCTTGCATGCATGTTCCATCTTGCATGCATGTCATATGTATACTGGCCCATCAAGTGGCCAAGATCGTTACAGTCTCTCCTTCTAAATTTAACCCATGTCCTCATGGGTCATTATGGATTTACTGAAGCATTCTATAATTCAAATGTCTCAAATCCAGCACAACTTTAACTCAAACCAAAACTTCACCTTAGAAGCATAACTACTATCCATCTTACTGAACATACCACGAGAAGAACGCTTACCTCAATTTGATCTATGATACACCATCTCAGTAGCTAAGGATCCAACCTGTAATCTGTAAATCAATGTCAACACACCCAAAGATCCAACGCGCTCTGATACCAATGCTCTCTTTTTTCTCTGATTCACAGTCATTTGTGCTCTAAGATTGAATTCCTAATAGTATGCAATAATAGTGGAGGCCAAAGGTTAAAATTATACTTCCATTCTACCCTTCACAATAACTTTGGTTAACACTGCCTTTGCTTTTCCCTTGTTTATGACATTTTGTTAGGCCTAAGGCTACTTTGTTTCTTAACATCTTGTTTTCTTCAAGTTATCCTTCTAACCCTACCCTTGAATTTGACTTTAGTATACTATTTTTGGTTTAGCTTTCTCATTCTCATTATTAGCTTAACACTGACTTCGCTTTTCCATTCTTTATGACATCTTGTTATGCCAAAGAATATTCAGTGACTTCTTGTTTTGGACATCAGTCGGTCGCATCCATCATGCATTATGTGCTTTTCATCTACATTGTCCCTCTTCATATCATGTGCTTCTTTTTCCTGTTTTGAGAGTTGTAAGTAGGGACCGTGATTGCTCTGTACCCTATTGGCTACAAGTATACTTTCCATTACATGTATGCATTTTGAGTTGTTTCTATTTCTTTGATAATTTTTACTTGAAGTCACTTGTTTATGGTTTTGGTGACGTCGTTTCGTAAGTTTTTTGCATATTGCTTCTGGTGGCTATTTGGTTTGCCATCGGAATGTGTATGGGTACTTATCATAGCATTTTTATATATTTTAGGTTAGTCATTGTCGTATGTTTGTTATTCTGGAGTTCTTATGGTATTTTGGTCTTTAACAAACATTTTCATTTTCCTCAAAGTGTAGCTTGGATTGCCATTTGTTGTCATTCATGCCCTAGAGATACATTCACATTGCTAAGCAGTAATTCTACCTAATTTTGGAGGCTTTTCCCTTTTAATAATTTGGTTTTCCTGAAGAAAAAGGGTTGTCTAAGTAAGTTTCCACCTCTTGTGCATATTATTCTATGTTCCCTTGATTAGGCATATCTTGGGTCGATATCTATAAAATCATTTCTATACATCATATAGTGCCTTACTTAATTTTACCAAGATACATGCATCTTTTATATACATTTGATGATTTTTTACTTTATTGAAATTGGATATTTGTTACGAATTTTTTACACTGAATTCTCTGGATAAGAATATGCAATATGCTCTTTTTTTCATGTTTCAAAGTGGTTTTCACGTTCTTTTTCTGGGTTTTCTGATCTAATGGGTTCCAATAATTGTTTCGCTCCATGTATTGAAAGGAGGTATTAACATGTTCTCTAGATATTTGTTACATTTGCCTTTGCTGCTACTTTTTTTTTTTTTTTTTCAATTTCCATTTTTCATCACTTTGTTTTTTAGCTAACCTTATTGCATTCCACCCCATCTTTGGCTCTCTTGTCCTCCATCTCCTCTGTACCCTTGACTGTAACCTCCCTTCGACTTAGATTTCACTTTTTTTGACCTTCTACATTCTAGCATAGCAATTGTACTATTTTGTTGGCTTGAGCCTCTCTTTTGCTAGACCCATGCTATCTTCATCTATCCATGGTAGAGTACACATTCTGCTCATCTCCATGATGCATCTACGTGATTCGTGATTCTGCACAACAATTTTTCTCGTCGCCTAGGTTTGTAAATGAAAGTTCTCTGGTAGTCGACAATTTTGTGTATCCTTTGCGAGTCCCTTACCAGAATGATATCGATCTGGGCCATCATATCATCAATATGTAGCATAATAACAGGGGGTTTTCTTTGTGTTTTTGTACGCTTTTCACTAAGGTTTTCCTATGATTTCGTGATGTATTCAAATGGATGTACTAATGCATACATCTAGAGTGCACCATTTCTGCCATTGATTTTAGCCTTTTTTTTCAATGGTCAACAACCAATGGCTCACAACAAAAAGCCATTTTTTGCGCGTGTGGTGCAATAGTCAACAACCAATGGCTCACAACAAAAGCCCTTTTTTGTGCCCTGTGGTGCATAATAGTCAACAACCAATGGCTCACAACAAAAGCCCTCTTTTTGTGTGTGTGGTGCATAATGGGCATATGAAGGGGCTTGAAGGGCGCATGTAGTGCGGTTTCCCGCCCGCAACACATTTCTTATCATAACTTTTGATCCGAGCTCTGCTTTTGGATGATTTTTATTATGTTGGAAAGCTCTCTCCCAGATCTTTTTGATAGTGTATGATATGGATATGTTTGGTTAAGTTATCTATGCTAAAACAGAAAATTTTTGGCCGGGTTTGGTAAGCTTTTACATCCTACCGGTGATTAATAATACAGATTGTGCTATTGGATATTGTTTTATGGATCATTTCAATGAAGCTTGCAAAAAATTATTACCATGCATTTTTAGATTTTGAGGCGGTTATTAAGCAAATTCCAAAGCTTCTAGATCCTTGTGCTAACAAAGCGTAAAAGTTTCCCACTTTGGTTTCTCACCACAAGAATCCATGGAGGCCAAAGGTCGTTTGTTAAATTCCAGTTGAAAATGTTTGTATATGGGTGTTACAAACTTTATGACTTTCGCAATAATGGGATCAATCTGCTCTATCTTTTATGGTAACTTTTACTTATGCTCTATTTGTTTTATTGTGATGAAATTCAAAAGCTACAATGATGAAAAGCCTCAAATGAATTCTAGTTTTTTCTAATTTGAATTCTAAAATTTTTGTCACGCCGGGGTCCCTAAGGCCCCTAAGGGGCAAAAAATTTTTTTTGCAACACAAACCATTAACATCCAACATATAAAATTAAATCCCCAACACATAACAACCATTGACATTAACAACCAACACATAACTACCATTGACATTAATTAACACAACCATTGGGTCCAACACATTTAAATTAAAATCCCCTTAAACCCCCTTTGGTTTGGGTGCATATTCACCGCGGGGTGACGTAGGGGCGCCGAGAGCCCTCATAATTGTATTTTTTTGCACATACTGAAATCAACACCATATAGTATTTCGCTTGAAATCTTATAGTATTTTTTCGAATCTTGTTATACAAAGATCTGAGAAATTTTGTACTTGCATACCCTACAAACGAGGAACTTTACGTGCATGTAGATTAAGGAATAAGGGGTGAATATGCCTATCCAATGTCTTGCGGGAGCCGAATCACCCCTCGTGTGAATATGCACCCAAACCAAAGGGGGTTTAAGGGGATTTTAATTTAAATGTGTTGGACCCAATGGTTGTGTTAATTAATGTCAATGGTAGTTATGTGTTGGTTGTTAATGTCAATGGTTGTTATGTGTTGGGGGATAATAATATGTAGTATAATAATAGGGGGTTTTCTTTGTGTTTTTGTTCGCTTTTCACTAAGGTTTTCCTATGATTTCGTGATGTATTCAAATGGATGTACTAATGCGCATATTTAGAGTGCACCATTTCCGAGCCATTGATTTTAGCCTTTTTTTTTTTTTTTTCAATGGTCAACAACCAATGGCTCACAACAAAAGCCCTTTTTGTGCGTGTGGTGCATAATGGTCAACAACCAATGGCTCACAACAAAAGCCCTTTTTGTGCAGTGTGGTGCATAATGGTCAACAACAATGGCTCACAACAAAAGCCCTTTTTTTTTTTGTGTGTGGTGCATAATGGGCACAGGAAGGGCTTGAAGGGCGCATGTAGTGCAGTTTCCCCGCCGGCAACACATTTCTTATCATAACTTTTGATCCAGAGCTCTGTTTGAGATGATTTTTATTGCGTTGGAAAGCTCTCTCCGAGATCTTTTTGATAGTGTATGATATGGATATGTTTGGTTAAGTTATCTATGATAAAACAGCAATTTTCCGGTCGGGTTTGGCAGGCTTTCACATCCTACCAGCTGATTAATACAGGATTGCGCTATAGGAATGGCATCATCCCAATACTGCCTCCTCCCAGGCCCATTCCGCTCCACAGGCACAAAACCTGCTGGCAGCCCAAACAAAATTGTCCTCATATCTGATGGCATGCAGTGAGAAGGATTCAGCAGCACCCTCCATGCAGCCCGGACACGGTGCTCATTAATATGGGCAATATTGGAAGGGATAATCCAAGAACTGGACAATGTAAATTTTTGAGCGAATCATTCGCCGGTGTAAACAACAAGCTAGCAAATCTCTACTTGTTCCCATGATAGTTAACAAAATGGGCAGCTCGATTCAACAAGTTTTGTTGCAGTCAATCTACGGTTCCCATGATAGTTAACAAAATGGGCAGCTCGATTCAACAAGTTTTGTTATCAAGAACAACTAAGTTTTTCGTATCACCAGCTCCCCATCTCAAATACAAATCCTTACCTTTCTCGATGGTAGCCTCACTCACATTATGAAGATGGCAGACATAATGAACCTTTCCCACATCCTTCATAAAATACCCAACCATACCCTCAAAACAATGAAGACGAGTGTTCTTCAAGGCTTTACACACCAATATCACACCAGGAGGCTTACAAACCCAATTAATTTTTTTTTATGGCATCATTCATGGCCTAGGACTTTTAAAAACGGGCTCTAAACACAGCCTTACAATGCAAATGATTTACAAGAGCACCACGTTCCATGGCCATAGCTCCAGCAACACACCTCCGATTGCAAAATCCCACAAGACCATCATAAAAGCTCATGGGCACATCAGACCTAAGGTGACACTAACATCTATGAGATTCCAGTCCGCTCAGCACAAAAATCACGACCATTCTCTTGGGAATTGGAAGAACTCAGATTCAAAATGTGGCTCACAAAACCGAGGCGAGAACAACGGGGACTCTTTTCCCTTTCATTGCCCTCTTCATAGACATGGCAGAAAACCACAAACAAAAACAAAGCCACAGAAAACAACACGGCTGGTTTACCTATCTCCCCTTCCAGAACACTCCACCTCCGCTCACCGCCAACGAACCCGACCCTAGCTTATCCAGAACTACAAAAAAAGAAAAACACGGGCGCGACACATCGAGGTAGCTCCGCCATCCTGGAGCACCCAAGGAAGAACTCACCGGTTTGACCAACCGGGCATCCGAACTCCAGATGCAGCCCAATATTCTAGGGTTTCGAATCACCCTTGCCACCGTCATCAAAATACCATTCCACATACGAATAGCCCAATCACACCATTGGAAACCTTATGTTATCCTAACATATATAATGCAGTCTTATTTTTTGTTTGAGGGTGTAATATTTCTTTGAGCAGCTCTGGTATTGACACCTGTATATGGAACCTAAAGACTAAAAAATGACCATATTTTGGGAGGAAAGCTTTGCTTTGAAGCAAGTGGGAGATTCTTCAGAAAGCTTTGCTTTGAAGCAAAGGATGCGACGCTGCCCTTTTTTTCGAGAGATTTGTGCATCAGAATCAGAGATTTGTGCACCGAAATGAGACGGCAATGCCATTTTGATGTGGGAGCATCCCGGCTTCCTCCGGGGCATTACTCTTTTGTCGGTTCCTCGCTTAGAGTTACCGCATACTTGATCTTTGTCTTTGGCTGCCCTTCCATCGGATGGCATAGCGGGATGCCCAATTAGAATCCAGCCTGATTCCTGGCTTTGCGGCCCCAGCATGAATGCCATTAAGAGGTACCTCTCGGAGGAAACAATAGCATGAAATTTGGAAGAAAACCCTGTTTCCTCCTATCAATCCGTATGGTCAGAAATTTTCTGGATAGAAATTTGGAAGTACATACTAGGGGATTCTTCAAAAAAGATTCGCTATTTTTTATGTGTCAATGTCCGGCATAATTTACTGTCATCTTCTACAAATACTATTTGGCAGATCCTCAAGATAGCACACAATAAAGAATAGACACCGGAAAACGCCAATTCATTGAAAAAGCACGCTTCACGCTTAATCAACCTATTAAACAAGTATATGCAGATAAAAGAGGGAAAAAATGCGTGATCGTGGTGTTGGATACAAGGTTTGGATACAAGGTTTTGTACGAGGCATGGCTCCCAAGCCGGAGTAGATGCTTAAAGGTTTGCAAGGCCTTAACCGCCCGACTCAGATAGTATCATGCCTTAAATGGTTCCAAAGGTCGTTTTGAATATGGCAAGCATATTTAAATTCGGCAAAAAACTATGGCGAGACGCAGGTGGACAAATCGAGCTTGGTTTGTTTCAATGCCTTGTGTTTTGGTTTCTAGCTTCTATGCCATTGCCACTTTGCCTTGGCCTAGATTACAAAGGAATCCATAAAGTTCAGGGCACCATTCACAGTTCACCGCCTAGAAAGGGGTCAGCGGGAAGAGCGCCATCGGTCGAAACGCATTAAGAACCGGATCTTCACGGGCTCTTTTGCATATGGAGGAGGCCAAGAGGGCCGATTTGCTCATTTCGACCACTGGCAGGATGGATGGTAAATAGTAGCTACTCCTTCCCAGCCGGATTTGCCCCTTCCAAGCCGGATTTGCATCTGTTAGGCTGGTGCATTTCTCCAAACCCTGAGGAAAAGTACCAACGAGGCTGCGTGATGAGAGGCTAAGAGCATACACTTCCTTTTTTTTAAGGATGCAAGCATTCTCGCCATTTCAATTACAGATAGCAGCCGAGAGGAGTTGTGAAAAATCCCAATCCCGGCGCTCTCCTTGGATAGGTAATCGAGTTCTTGAATTCCTTGAGGCACTCTACTACGAAGAAGTAAGAAAAAAGAGACTAGAATAACTATTCTTCCCATCCCAACAAATGCCATGTAAAAAATATCGTAGAAAGGTAAAATTACCTCTAAAACAAAAGACACAATGAGAAGACAATGTAGTCGCATCGAGATGAAAAATATGTACCTCTATAACCCACCATTAAACAAGCCGAGCTTGCACCGGGCATCTTCTTCCCCGGGGTATTTCCTTTCAAAGGAAGGCCTAGAAAAGCCAAGAGAGATAGCTTTTGTTTCTTCTCAAAGGGTTATGAAGGTGGACCGGAGAAAAATTATCACTCTTTAATGCTCTTTTCTGGTTTCTTTTCTGCACATCCATGATCAAGATCTATTGATATGCTAAGGATTTCCATGAGCCATCAAGGGAGAGTTTATTCTTCAAAGGTCTGTTTGTTATCAATCACACAGAGGTATCATATAGTTAGTAGTGCTACTTTTGTTTCTTTTATGCTTGCTTGAGACAGGGCAATGGTGCTTTTAGGCCATAGTTACAACTCCAATACTTAAATGCAGCTCTATTCTCTTTCCCTAGTTAATGGGATTCTCCACTTGGGTTTAAAACGGTGATGAGTCGATGGATTGTGTCCGGTTGACTTCAAAATTGTTCTTGACCAAGAAGTGTAAAATATCATTATGTTTTTATATTGACTATTTGTGCCCAATTTTGGCGGTTTTGGAAACTTGAAGTGCGATGAAGCTTACACAAATGCACTAGCGGATTTATATTTGGGTAAACATGGCGCCTTTTTCAAAAAAAAAAAATGACCGGAGATTTCAAATGAATAAAATTGCAATGACACAACATTAGTTTAATGCCTAACATGTTCTTACAACTAAATTATGTGGGTGTACACCATCCAAAATCTAGGACATGCACACCTTTTTCTACCTCACTAAGCGCTTAGTGGAGGCCATGCACATTTTGACAAGGATATCACTTATTCCATCCCTAATTCCTAAACAAGTCCACAAAATAAATTGTGAGATAGACCAACAATATTAGAAGGTATATCTTTGTAAAAGATTAGATATCATCACAATTGTTTTTACTACATCGATCATCAACTTTGCTATCCAATAAATTAGTGATTACTATAAATGAAGCACTCGTCCACGGGGCCCATAGAAGAAAGGCGAAAATTCACAAACCACAATTTCCTACTATATTGATGCACATAATTAAATCCAATATGACTTGAGTTGTGACGAACACAATATAATGGAATTAAATCCAACTTGGCTTGAGATGTTAGGAACACAATAGGCGATATCAACTCCCTAATAAAGTGTTTGAATATGCAGTTCCCACAAATGTAGAAAGAATCTCCAACCATAAAAAACATTGCATATTCTCCTCCAAGGGTGCGAAACCTTAACTTTTGCATCGTATATACAACACAAGGTGGCCTTTGCACTGGACTGGACGTGATAAGTTGGTGAAGAGAAACGTTCGCGGCGGCCTTCTTGTAAATATAAATATAACATTTTACATTTCGGCCACATTATAGGAATGGCAAAAGAAAATGAGGCTATGTTATAAATATACGTCTAGACTACGAATACGCTATGATCCGCGCCTCGAAATGGAGATGTTTGCTCTGCTGAAGGCAGTAAGATCTGTGTTCAACGACTATGGATCCCTCAAGACTGCATCGTTGGTGTTTGGCCTCCTAGTTTCATTTCTCGCCCTACACTTTTTTTACTACGAATCGTTCCCATTCAATTCTACGAATGCACTGTAAGTTCCTATAACTTTATCCAAGCCTGCAGCATTGTGTATCACTTACAGCACCTTTTATGTAATTATTTGTGGACTAGTGAAAGAAAAAGATCCTAGTTTAGATGTAACAGTCAATATTATGGAGTCGAACTCCTGTTCCTGCATAAGTGATTTTAACAGCTAGGAAGAAATGATGAACCTGGAATCATATAGATCTTGCTTTTTCTCTTTATGCTAGTCTCACATTTCAAACTTCAAATGTGAATAATGTACAATAGGAGATGTGACAAAGTTACCTCAACATCATTATAGTAATGTGAAAAGGGCACATCCAGATTTTCCTCCAGTTTTAGACTTTTGAATAATTAGCCCCTTAGGGCACAATATTGTTATCAGAGTTTTTAATACATTTCAGTTCCTTCTCACTGCCCTTTTGTTTGTAGAACCGATAGAGCAAAGGGCTCACAGAAGTATATCTGGAAACCATGTCCATGGTGGGCCAGTCCAAAGGATGCTGGTATTCTTTTACCCATTTATCATCAAGAGCAAGTGTGTTATATTATTTTTTCTTACAACAATTATGATTTGGAACGTGTTATAGGACCATCACAAAAGAGCAATGGATATATTATCGTTGATTGTACTGGAGGCTTGAATCAAATGAGGCGTGATGTAAGTTTCCACATAGCTTTCTTTTCTGGCGACTGCCTTCCTTTTCATTGTTAGCAGCTCTGAATTTTGGCTTACTGTGCGAGATGGAATAAAAATCTCTAGTGCAAAGGATAAGTAAGATACTTGAAGGGAAAACCCTTAAGCATCTATTAATTTGTAAGGATTCTGGAAACTTCCCTGCTTACAGTATGGTAGATATTTTCTGCAGTTCTGTGATGGTGTTGCAGTGGCTCGTCTTCTAAATGCCACCTTATTGTTACCTCGGTTCGAAACATCTAGCTACTGGAACGATTCAAGGTCTTTCACTTCTATGGATATGTTCTATGTTCTCAGGTTTCCTTAATACATGATTATGTTTCTCATTGTCATGGATGTGCACAGTAAGTTGAGAACATAGGGATCACTAAGTTAATGATAAAAAAAAAACATTGAGGTGCATAATTAGTTGATGATGTGTGTTGTGGGCATTGAAATCTCAATTAAATCAAATGTGAGTTCTCCATCTTTAGAAATATACATTGTTTGATAAATGACTTGTCTGGATGACAAGCAATCCTAATTGATAACTTAGTAGCTACTATTTCGTCATTTTAAGATTGTCTTACCATTTCTCATCTCGTTGCACTCTTGGCCATAGTGGTTTTGCAGATATTTTTGATGTGGACTACTTTATTCAGGAAATGCGAGAATTCATTCAGATCGTTAAAGAGCTACCAAAGGATCTTTCTTCCAAACAACCTCCTGTAGTAAACTGCATAAAAAAGAAATCGTTTGATTATGTGGATTCTGTTCTTCCTATTCTACTTAAAAACCGAGTTATTATTATCAGACCTGCAGCAAGCCAAAGAGCTGATAGGTGAGTTTATGTGTTGGCATATTTGCAGTTAGGTAACAAAGTTCTAGTGCGATGATAATCTAAAGTAAAATAGTGCCAATATATCTTGTATGCAGGTATTCTCTGCTTGCAAAAGCTGCAAGATGCCAAGCATGCTACAAAGCTCTCCGACTAGTTCCATACTTGGAAGAACAGGCCAACTTAATATTAAAGAAGCTTCCAAGGCCATTTGTAGCTTTACACTTGCGGTTTGAACCTGATATGATTGCCTTTAGTAGGTGTGCTTATTCCAATCTTTCTGAAGGTTCAGTAGTTGCTATTGAGGCTGCGCGTGAAAGCAATAGAGAAGCATTTACTGGGGACCTTGCAATAGCTTGGAGAAAGAGGGGGAAATGTCCTCTCACCCCAGATGAAACTGCATTTATGTTGCAAGCACTCAGGCTTCCAATAGCTATTCCAGTATACCTTGCATCAGGCTCTGGACTCTTAGAAATGGACAAGTTCACTTCAGTTTACAAAAATACATATACCAAGTATGATATCCTTGATAGTGAAACATTGAAACGACTTCATGGAAATAGCAAAGCGGCAATTGATTACTATATAGCTGTTAATAGTGATATCTATATAGCTACATATTTTGGCAACATGGACAAGATGGTAGTGGCAGTAAGGGTGTTGCAAGGAAGAGGTGGCACTGTTGTATTGAATAGAAGAGATTTTTCTGAATCTGTAATGAATGGGTTGACGAAAAATGAGCTCATGAGTAGAGTATGGAAAATTCATGAACCATCATTAACATCTGGCAAAAATTTGCCATTGCCTGACTGCTTTTGTAATGCATGAGCAATTTTCAAGGTTGTACATCCAACTCATCATCTTCAGTTTCTTTGGCATTTTCAGAGAGGGAGCTATCGAAGCTAGGGAAGTTTGGAACAAGCTGTCTATCATTTGAAAAAGACAATATGACACGACATTTTAACAGCATCAGTTGCTGCTCCAAACTGCCACTTGCCCCCACTTTACCTTAAAGAAGTACCTTGCTGTGAGGAAAAGCTTTGCTAAAACCTCGTACCGGATTACATAAATTCAAGCTGCTTGTTAGGTTGATATCTCTATACCAAGGGCAAGCAAAATTTTGAACGCTTAAAGGAATTTGCTTGCCCCAATCATTGTAAAGTGTATTATGCCTTGAGATAGATTATACCTTTAACCACTTGAAGTGTGTGAAGTTTTGATTTACTTCTCTTTTAATACACCCACCATTCTTTCTAAGGAAAACTACCAAAATGCCTCTATGAGTTTTTATAATTACCGAAATGCCCTTATAAGTTTCAAAATGACCAAAATGCCCATGACTCAAATAAATATACAAATAAATTATCAATTTTCTCCTACACACCAAACTTAATTACCAAAATACCCTTACACTCCCAACTTAATTATCAAAATGGCATTACATACAAATTTTGATCAATTTATGCCAAATTTATTATCAAAATGCCTTATACATCAAACTTAATTACCAAAATATCCCTACGCAGTCTTGTTGTGACACTTACAAGGAGCCAGTCTTGGTTCGGGAAATTTTTTGCATATGATCGGAAGATTTCCTACTGGATTTATACCAGCCTACCAGCTATGAACTCCCTCTCTATTTTTGCCGGAAGTACCAAGAAAAATGATTACTTTTAGCAGGAAATTTTCCTCCTGTTTCTAAACTGTACTATCAATTTTCATTTTCACATGGTAGCTTACAAGGCTTCCGGGGAATTTCCCGAACCAAGGAGCCAGTGTTTCTTGTGGTTTTAGTGCACTTTAATGCTATTGGAGGCATGTTACCACCAACCACATGTAGACCTCTTGGATGTCCAAAACCTAAACGCATGCACACAGAAGAAGAAGATGTAGAGAAGAGGAAGAGGAATATCTTTACGGAAGGTGTAATGGAAGAGACGCAATGCATGTCGTTGTAGGGCTCCAATTTAGTGATGATTGTGACTTCAGTAATCTCCATGTAGAGAAGAGGAAGAGGAATATCTTTACGGAAGGTGTAATGGAAGAGACGCAATGCATGCCGTGGTAGGGCTCCAATTTAGTGATGATTGTGACTTCTGTAATCTCTTTGTTGAATTTAAACTTCTATTCTTGAGACATTTAGTACAGATGAAGTAGGATAAGTATGTAAGGGACTTTGGTAATTAAGTTTGGTATGTGGGGAGTATTTTGATAATTAAGTTTGGTGTGTAGGGCCTTTTGATGATTAGTTTGGTGTAGATTGATCAAAATTGGTATGTAATGGCATTTTGGTAATTAAATCTGGTATGTAGGGGTATTTTGGTAATTAAGTTTGGTGTGTAAGGGCAAATTGGTAATTGGTTTGTATGTTTATTTTATACAGTATATTTATTTGAGCCAGGGGCATTTTGGTGATTTTGAAACTCATAAGGGCATTTTGGTAATTACATAAACTCATAGGGATATTTTGGTAGTTTTCCCTTCTTTGTAATGTAGCATACATTTCTTTCACAGACACCTTGGAGAATCCAAATTCAGTTTGGATTGAGAATTCCTTCTCAGTAGCATATAATGGTATTTCAATAGGAAATACATTAGATGCCATAACAAATTATACTTGAAACACATATAATGAGTTCAAATGCGTTGAGTCGTTTCGCGCAAAGTTACAAGTTTGAGAATGAATGACATCGATCTAGTAGTGAGACCTTAAATTCCATTACAAGAGGTCCATGTTTGAACTCGAGCACCATTGGTCATGCAGTAAGGACTTTAAAAGTTCTTGTATAAAAATGCCATAAACCCTAAATCCTAAACCTAAAACCCATGTCCTTTGTCCGAGGTCCCTACCATAAAAAAACTCATGAAAATTCTGCATTTGGACCCAGTAGTGGAGCTATCATCCTAGCCATTGACAGAGGCTGAATGGATGTTTTCTCCATTGATAGCATTTGATGGTCCTCTTCTAGTTAGAAGGATTTTGGCAGATCTAGTAGTCCCTTCACCTAAGAGACGGTAGAGGAATATGATGTGGATTTTGTGATAATGGCATCCTTTGTATTCTTATGAAGCTAACTCGGCGTCTTGTTTGTACAAGCTGAAAACTTATATTGTCTACAAGCCAATGTAGTAAATCGAACGTCCACCCTATTTCCTTGTCAACCCAATCCTTTGGCAAAATGACAGTTTTGTATGGTTGTTAAGATAGGGGCAAACCTGCCATCATCAGTTATTTCTATGGTCTAATTATTTCTTAAGAATATGTTGGCTATTTTTTCTCTGGTTTGCATTATATTGGTTACGGAGCCCCTAAACCAAATAGCACTACGAAATTTTATTTTAGGCAAGTATAAGGACACAAGATTAAGGAAAGAGGAAAGTGGAGGAATAGAATAGAATAGAATAGAATAGAATAGAATAGATTTTTTAACATCCACGGAGACCAATAGGTCATGGGACCCATACAATGGGCTAGTACAATCATTACCTTCTGCCTCGAAAGGTTTTCAAGGGAAAAACCTTTGCAGTAATGATGATACGTCCTATGCCTCTAGTTGGATCCTTGTATAAAGGAAAACATAGATGAAATGTTTCAATGATATATCCATTTACTCAATACCTTACTAGAGTATACATGTTTCAAAACAAACGCAAATCCCTTTGCTTATTAACAAGATTGCGTATTAAACGGGAGCAAATCATCGAAACGAGAGCAAAAAGAATATCCCTTAAAGATTCCCTTTTTATTACAAAGGGGGTAAAACGAGGTTAAAAAAAAGTTGCATGAAATTCTATTTTGCCCCCCTCCCAAATGACTAATTTTTTTGTGCAACGAAAGAATTGATTTTTTTAAAGTGACATTTTTTTAGCAAATAGAATGTTCTTGAAGTATGTTTTTAGAGAGAACCTCTAATTTCAGAGGATAAAATATTTAACACAAAATTGAAAAAAGTCTCAGAATCGAACCCAGAGTATTCTCAAAATTTGAAAATAAAATCTTCATATTCACATGCAAAATTTACAGTCTTTTTCTAAGACTCAGTTATGTACAAAAGTGTGAGGAGTGATGACAGAGGGATCCAGTACATCCTCATGTTCATTTATGCCATCGTCGTCATCTTCGCTTCTTTCACTGTCACTCGAGGAAGTGCTTGAGTTATCTTCCTCATCACTATCAACAGACGGTGAAGCATTGCCACCACCACTCCCTTTTTCATCCTCTTTCTCATAATTACAAGACTTTTTAAGCAAATTGATAGTCCTCTAGCACAGACGATTGTCAGATTTCAACTTGAAATCATAGCACAATATAGTCACATCACTTAAGTTCAGCTCATCCCTACAACCCACTTTCTTGGACTTCCTCCCTTTTCCTTAACTTCTCATTTCTAACTCATATCTACCCTCAAAAGCATTTTCTGAACGTGTCGCAAGCCAGTGAATATTGAGTTTAGTTAATAAGCCTTCCTCCTTGACTGTATCAAGAACTTTTGCTATCCAAAAAGGTCGACCTTTGTCATCTTCCTCAGTTGGAAGAGCAATCAGCATATCTTTGGCAATTCCTATGATATTGCCTTGAGGCTCATTCCTACGTCTTGATCTGAGGTACATAACTCGGTCCTCGTCTTCCTCTGCTGCAAGTGCTAATGTAGCATTGCTTGGACTTGCCTGGTTCTAGGGTTGATGGAAGGTATCAGGCCATTGAAACGGTTCTTGCAACTGTCTTAGAGCTAGGTTTTCCAAGATAACTTTCTGTTCAAGAAAGAAATTTCTCCACCACATCTGATCTTCTTCCGAGAAGTACTTAAAGCCTGAGGAAATGTCATTTTCAATGGCTTTTAAGGATGTCAATAGGGTACTTTTCTTCTGCTTGGACTCCTTAGGATTTTTGAGAGGAAGTTGCTCAGCACGTTCTATGAAGCAATGGTCTGGAACAAATTTAAGGAAGTGCAGGTGTACTTCTTCCCCTGTAAGAAGCTTTGTCCATCCTTCAAGTAGAACTTGATGTGATGTTGAAAGGTAAGATCATTCAACTTGTTCTGACTAGTTCTCTATCCGCGTTGAGGAAAAACAAACTCTAAAGTCGCTAGTCTCTTTAAGAATCTCGACCCTTTGGAATAGGGTGTAAGAATCTTCAATGATTCGAACTAAAGTAGAAAGACAAAAAGCTTTCTTCCTTCTAAGGTGCACAGAAAATCTGCTGAACATCTGGTCAATCTGATCATGGGTGTGCCCTATAACAAGTACAAATCCGAGCTTTACTTTTCTGAAGATCCTTAGCTCCACTAGCATGGCACAATAAGCAAAGAGTGTTTGATTCTTGTTCTCTCTTGTAGTGTTGTCAAGTTGCGGGTAGAGCAACGTTGAAGTTGCTCTTGCTCGCACAGGACCTTGTTAAGAATTGTAATTGTCGGGTTTGGTCACCATGCAAGTTTCGATACGTCAAAAATACTTTGCACTTTAGTAGACTTCCTTTGAAGACCATGGCTCCTACAAGGTGGACTTTAACAAAACATTCCTCTGGCCACATTTTTGGAATATTTAGGAAATGGGGTAGAGTTGTCTTTTTATCCATTCCATCAATTACAATAGACATATATTTAAAGTGGACGCTCGAGCTTTGTTTTACGTGCTTTGAGCTTTCTTCTCTCTGCTGCTTGTTGTTCACGATGTGTGGCAAGATCACAATATCTGTAGAAGAAATCAGGTTGAAATATTTTCTTTGAAACAAGTGAGAGGTTGGAGGACTTGAGCTTACTTCTTTCGATCTCTTTTTTTGCGGTTTCTTGTTGACTTTTTAATTCTGCACATCTTGAGAAAACAGACATTCTATGTCTCCTTGGAATTTTCTTTTTTTTGATTGAAGGCGTATCATCTTCCCCTGTCTCCTTGGAATTTTCATAAGGCCAAATTCACTTTTCCACAGTCTAGTGAAGTGTGAGTAAGAGATGTGCTGAAACTGAATGCAAGTCTCTTTGTATTCTTTGAAGACATCTTTTTTGGTAATATTGTCTGTCAAATGATACATTTTGCTATTAGGCAACTTCTCACATGTTTATCTAAAATATTTCTCCATCCATGTCACAGTAAACAATGTTTAAATTGAAACGCACTTATTTAAGAAGTGCGTTTGAAAGATTCCTCTAAAAATTTTGGAAAACTAAAAAATGAGGCAAATTAGGGGGCAATCAAGGTCTCTAGACACAAGTTGTTCAAAATTGTCCTTCAAAACAGCTTTTTTTAGAGTGATATAATATAAATAAAAAGACCCCCAAAAGAAATATGCCATTTTGGGGGTCAAGCGAAAGATTTATTTAGAGCTACAAAAAATTTTTACAATAAAAATAAATGTAGATACAATAGGTTTTCTTGTATATTGTGTATAAAATTCTTTGTGATAGCAGTTGCAAAGGAAGAAAGATATGTTGTTATGCAGCAAAAGAAAGATCACATGGATATCATAACATATATAGAGTTCGAATATACGTGTGAACAACTATACACATGGATATTATAACATACATAGAGTTCAAATATATGCGCGAAGGAACAATTACACAGACAACATATGCAAGATTTTCATCATATATGTTATGGAGTATGGAAATGCCTAAAAAAGGATGGTTGTACTTTCATTTGCTTGATGCATGCCATTAGTGTAGATATCTCAGCTTCTATGATGCATGCCATTAGTGTAGATATCTCAGCTTCTAATTCTACATCCTTGGTTTTATATTTTGCACAAATAAGATTAACTAGGTGAGAAATCTAGACTTATGAGGCTACATCATTTTGTTTATATTTTTGCATACGAGTTCATCTTAGTGAGAAATCTAATTTGGACTTGTTTTCAGATCATTGTCCAAGTACAAAAAATTTAGAATGCTTTTGAAAGGAATGATCATACCATTAGACATGGGTTGGGCATGAGCTTAAAAAAATTGTTACTATGCAAATGTGTTTAGCTTGACCACCACTACTTAAAAGCTTAACCACACCTTTATAGTCGGCATGTAAATATGAAAGGGCCTTTTGAGATATTTACGATTTTGAGATAAAAGTATAAGCGATCTTCCCTATGCTATTGATATCGCTAAAAATATTATAACTTAAATTTCCTTATCCATATCACTTAGTATGAAAAAACATTATAATCTTAAATTTCCTTATCCATATCACTTAGTATCACGTAGACACCCGATGCACTCTAAAGATGATAAATCTTCCATTAAGAACTTGAAAAGACATTGGAACTTCAGACAATGAAATCCATATTAATTGTGCTCGGATTTTTAGTAGCAGGAGCCCAATTTTCGGTATAAAGAACTAAGAAAGAGTTACCTCTGTTTTGCAGGTAAATGCAAATGATTAATTAGAAAAACTAGGCAATTCTTATATATTCTCGGCATAAAAAGCCCGACTTGTATTCTTCAAGAAAAAAACCTTCAAACATCAAAATGCAAAGAGATTGGAGTTCAGCCATACTCTATCCGACATCCCATTTTTAGTAATATCTGCTTTGAGTGGAGACAATTAATTTATCTAGTGAATCCTTAAAATGTTTACAAACCAAGAAGGTTCTTTGCGAAAATGTGGTTACATGTAACCCTCACGAAATAATTAGCCATTAGACATTAAAATTCGAAATTACACTTAATATACCAACAAAAGCGGTTAAAAACTTGATTCAGTTGTAACTACTCATCAAATTCTTAGATCTTCTTTGCATTCCTTGCTCCATAATTGCCTTCTTTGCTTCCGGCATTTTGAGAAACATATTTGCCTATACCAACATCTTTCTTAGCTTGAGGTGGAGTGTTTAACTTGAATTTCTCCACAATCTTTGTAAAAGCGCTTTTTGGATTTGCATATGTGGCTCCCCTTCCTTTTACACATAGTGGCGAGATCGGACCAGGCTCCTTTTCTTAAATTTGTGAGCTCTGCACAGTAGCTCGGCTTTAGCCAATTGAGGCACCGGCAAGGGCGCTTCAAGATAATATGTCGGCACCTTGTTTCCAAGGGCAGCATGTTTTTTTAGATCAATCCGGTGTAATCTAGAACGTCCTTTCTTCACTAAAATTAGTCTAACCTATTTTTGGCGGGGAATGCTCTACACCCAAGTAAAACCTACCCCTCGACCGATATTTGGCTCCTCGCTATGGCTTACCGAGCTCCATATTGCCCAACGATGGTCTCAAAACATTCCACTTGCAAATACCAAAGCCATCATGATGGGATTTGAGCTTGAACTTGGAAGCAATATCTAAGAACTTAGCCAACCCTAAAACTTCGAAGAACCACTTTACCATGAAGAACCCTTAATTTTTCTTCTTTCTTTGAAGCTTAGGCTTTATGCATCGCTACAAAAAAAAAACTCTATGCATCATCGCTAGAAATCAAACCCTAAAATTTTCCTCCTACGCACTTTTCCTCCCACAGAATTTTCCTAGCCTCTGTGATAAATTTATACCGCCAAAAGTATCTGCCATGTTTTACCCGACGATTGTTATATCTCAGATCATGTCACGCTATAACCAACAATAAAGATCCATCTAATAGAATTTTCTTGTGTTATCTTGTATTGGATTTTATAACAAAACGTGTTTAAAGAGAAATTGTAGTATAAATTTTATACCGTGGTTTCTTTTGTAAACAATTAGAATGATAAATTTATAACTTTTCTTGTTTTTTCATGTGGGATGATGGTATAAATTTATACCGCTAAGCTCACAAAAGGTATAAATTTGGTACCACTTTCGAAGTTCTTTCCTTATGTATCGCTTGAACTCACATGGTATAAAATTGTATCGCTGATCTTTAAGTATAAATTTATACCGCTTGAGCTCATCTTTGATAAATTTATACCCCATTTGAGCTCATGTCAGATAAATTTATACATAATGCCTCTAAACCGTGATAAATTTATACCGCGAATGCTGTATAAATTTATACCGCAATCTGAAACAATAACGTGGAAAAAATCAAAGCCCTCGAACTAAAGCTAAAAAACATGAAGCCATGTTGTATGGTTACCTAGCCATCATCCCATGAACAAAACACATTTTAGAGCTCAAATGACAACATGGGATTGGTGAATCACCCAAAAACGTTGTTCACAGGATGATCCGATGTAGTTTCATTAGTAGACAAAGCAGGCTGGTGGAACATCCCTTTGATGGTGGGGCGGAGGACATGATAGGTCTCAAGATCATGATGCAGATGAGTTGGAGGATTAGAGATGCATCCTAAATTGCCGCCAAAATGTAAATTTGTCCAATAAAGGCATATATATAATTAGGATAAAGCTTGAGGGCTCGGATAAAGTCAATAATGTGTTGCAATTTTGACTGCCTTGTTTATAATTTTGTAAAGAATCAACGCGTTTTGAATGAGATACCTTTTGTTGGTCCAAAGCACTTGGTGTTTTCTTCAATGTCTAGTTTTTGGAGTCCTTGAAATTTCTACTAATTTTTAAAAGGCAAATTAGGGGGCTGAAAAGTGGTAACCAACATTTTTTCATGGTATGTAAGTTCAATTACCCCAAAAGGGGTACCTAAAAATGTCAAAATTGTCACACTTGTCACGCATAGATCGCAAAAAATGGACCTTTTGAGGGAATTTTGGAATCTTTTAAGATTCCTTTTAAAGTGCATTTGGAGCAAATAAGTGCGTTTCATTTTAAACATTGTTAGTAGCCAGGGCATGCATGGTTATAACTCTTCTTGGACCACAATGATCATCAATTGCTGGGTTTTTATCCAACCTTTTGTGTATTCGAGACATTCTTGTGGACTCTAAACACGGTGGACAACCATAAAGGCAGACTTGTTCACGGTTAATGTAGTGCAAGAAGGTGTTGCGGTCTGGTCTTACATGATAAGTTAAGTAGGCATTCTGGTCTGCCAATGTCATTGAACTGTAGTTGTCTCTAACTGCTCGTAATTTAGCCATGTTAAATCTGTTGATGCAACCCAATGAGCAACATTTAATTCTCAGGAGTCTCCTCATTTTGTGTTTATCCATAAGGTTTCTTCTTCTTACAGAGGAGCATGCTCTCAAACTAAAATCCACCTTGTATTTCTTTGAAGATTGGCTGGAGAACATGTAATCTCGTTGTTCCTCGTTGGTGTCTTCATCTTCTGATGAAACTTCTACTCTAGGGGTGACTTCCACTGTCCTGAGTGGTGTGTTTGTAGAGGAAAACAGACCATGTGAAGTTGTTCCTGGAAAAGGCGGTAGCACAGTGTTAAAGGATGGTGATAGTCCATAAGAGGTTGTGGCAACAACTGTTCTTGTACCATCTTGAAAAGGAGTTCTTGCAAATATCTCCTTTACAGGGGACTGGAATTTTGCAAATCCATGTGTCACAACCGTTGTGTGAACAGGAGTACATGCTGAGCATCGTCCTCATTTGTAGTGAAGTCCTGGTGAGAGAAATTGTAGTGAATCTCCACGGTCTTACATGGCTTTCAAGGCGTTCCTTGTATTTTTTGCGAAAGAGGGCGAAACTACAAATAGTGGGGGTAGCTTGTTCTTAACCACTCGTTGTGGTGGAGCCTCTGTAGTTCCGGGGGATGGAACGAAGGGTGGTGGCAGCATGCTCCGAACAAGTGGTGATGCTATGGAAGGAGGTGCCAGTGTACTGTCTATTGGACTTGGTGACGGTTGGAAAGGTGGTGGAAGTCTGTTACTTGCTGGACTCGGAGTGTCTTCGAGAAGCAACAAGGATCTTGTAGAGGTAGGAGTCAGGGAATACCGGCCTTAAGGAGAGAAGACGTTGTTGCCAAGCATTTCCTCAGAACTAGACGAGCTTGAGACAACAAAAGATGTTGGAAGTTTATTCACGAAGCGGTTTGTCATTGTAACAACTGCAAATTAGTGTAGAGAATTGAGAAACTTTCTCTAATGCAGAACTTTTCTTATTCCCGAATACAAGCCCACACAGTACAAGTAGAAGTTCCTGTAATGATTAAGTGAAAGGTAAACTAAAAGCTATTCTGGAATACTCTGGAGCAGGACAGTAAGGCTAAACGTATTCCAGTTCACATAGAATACGAGCAAGACAAAAGGGTTACCTTTAAAAGGAAATTTTGGTGCCCTCACTTCTGTATTCCAGTCTCTGAGTTCTAGTCGCCAGTGCCAGCGCCTTCAATATTAAATTCAGAGACTATATTCCGATTTGCATAGAGAAGTCATGGACAGGTGAGTGTAAAAAGTACATTGTATGTTCATTTTCACTTCTGTTGCTTATTCCGAAATAGGTTTTGGTTGTCCTCAGAAGCCAAAGTGTATTCCCGAATACATTTTGGTTTCAGGAAAAAGCCAAAACGTTCCTGAAACCAAAATATATTCCGGAATACACTTTCGGTGTTGTTTGTAGGCGAGTTGTAATTTTGAGAAAAATTTGCCTACTTTTTGCTCTAAAGAGCTTGTTTTCCAACACATTTTAGACCACAAAAAACCCCTAAATGCATTGAAATTGTTGTTTAAAAGTCTTATATTTTATTCCAGAATAAGTTTTTGTCTTCGTTTCTTCTTCTTTTTCTTTTGATTTTAACAATGACATTTTACATGCAAGAAGGTAGCAAGAAAGCTCCACAAAAGACGATAAAGTTGAAATTAAAACCACACCCACAGGCAAGGGTTCATGACACAGATGAACCTGCTGTGTACGAAAACTTTCAGACACAGTGGTTCATAACAAGGGGAACTGGAGGAAAGTACAACACACTCACTTTTCTCCACGTCTGTGGAAGTCCGGGAGGTAAACACTACGATGACTCAGAGTTATAAATGCATGAGAGTCATCAGAGAAGTTTCAGATATCGCGGGCCAGTCTGGACAACAGGGAAGGCTATCTTTCAAGACTTCCCAGGGATTTATAGTTGTGGACCAGGTCTATTTCAGACTTGGTAGAGTGGAACCTTCAGCTTTGTACAAGTGCATGACACATTACATAAATAAGCTGAGGTTGTCTGAAATTATAAGAAGAGTTCAAAGCGAGGATTTTGTTTGCAGCGAATCCGAAGATGAAATAGTGGAGGAGGAGTGGCAAGAAGTTGCCTCTAGTCAGGAAAAACGGGACGAAAGTCCTAGTACATCAGATGAACATCAGAAGAAGAGCCGGCCACGAGACACCATTGTAGCTAAGGAACAAAAAAAATGCAAGGTGCAAGAGATTGTGGTGCAGACAATTCCAGAAGAACAGCCAAAAAAAAAGAAAGGAAAGGGCAAGGCACCAGGGGTGGCAATTAAAGAAAAGAAGGTGCACAAGACCTCAGAGCGGATAGAAGAAATAAATTTGCACAAGTATGTGCAAGGCGTAATTTATTTTCCAGTAACTTCCATGAGGTTGCCACCAAAAAATGAAGCTAGTGACCGCCCTCTTCAGATTCATAAAATTTACGCTGATCACTTAAGGAACCTGAAGAATAGGATCAGGAGCAACCCCAATGCCCACGTTGCTCTGATAGTCGTTCTCGTTGACAGATTCCAGTGCGTGGACCCCAAAGACTACGATAGAGAAAATGTTGGTTCTTACATGCACTATGTTCTTGGGGGCAACCACAATTTTAAAGCAAGGAGGCAGTTGTACAAGGAAAAAAATATCTCATCTGTCCTCTGTGCTGTTTACTGTGGCCTGGCAGAGAAGAAGCGAAGATCGCCAACACACACAACGTTGACAATGAGTACAAACTTAAAATGAGCTTCGTCGACAAGATCAGGTTCATGCACAGGGAATTTGTAATTTTTAATGAAAAATATGGAGAAGATCTAAAGAAACCAGCAAACTCTTTGGAGCTGAAGGAAGCGTGTGCTGTCGAGTGCTGCCTCAAGTACGACGAGGCCAATAAACGGCAGTCTCTGATAGCACACGATAACTGGTTTCAACTAGCCTTCAGAGACGGCAGAGTAAGTAATTTTTATATTCCGGAATAACCCTACAGTCCTCCACTAATCACGTTTATCTCTGTGCAGATTTGGGACCTACAAAACGAAATTTTTACCATGTTCGAGCGTGGAGAATTGAAAAGCAAAGAAAAGGTCTCCGAAAAGAAAAAAGGCTCCGACGTTCCAAAGAAAGAGATGACCATAACCGTCTGGAGAGAAATGCAGGGCTTCATAGATATGTACTTACTAGAAAGGCTACTGCAGAAGGTTGTGGATAAGGAATTTATGCTAGAAGAAATGCCCAAGGAGTTGCACAAGTAAGATAGACTCAACACCGTTTGCTTTCCTTCTCTGCAACTGGAACAGAACGTCATTTTTATAAAATTAAGAAAATACTTTGTGGCATGATTGCTTACCAATGCAGAAACTGATTCTGGAACACGCCTCTTCCTCTGTTTGTGGCTAGTGTGTTTTCTGAAGTAGAAACTTCTTTAAGCTGAAGCTAAAGTGTATTCTGAAATACATTTTAGCTGCTAAAAAAGCAAAACGTATTCCGGAATACACTAGTTCCTAGTCGTAAAATAATCCCGTATTCCAGAATAGGATTGTGCTTTGATGTTTAGGCAACAACTGCCTCTGTTTACCACTTGTAGTGTTCTAAAGTGTTTCCTTCTTCTTGATGCCTTCTAGTTAGTTGTCTTTCTTCTGATGTTGTGGTTATTTTTCAGCCAAAAGAACGTCATCACATGTCAAACATGCTTGATGGAACAATTGAACGTTGACAGCTGGGAAAGATGTAAATAACTCTATCCTCTTGCAACCTCGGACGAAAGGATCATTCAATATGCACCAAATTTTGAGGGTGGGTATGTTGTCTTTATTTTCCATGTTTCTGTTTTTGTTGTTACAGAGACGTTCTTTGTTGCAGAGCAAAAGAAAACCAAAGACCTGCCGGAGGGCTTCATGCACTTGGCCAGGACAGCACGGGAGGAGAGAACGTTAGCGGACAGGCGTGTTTTGGATAATGAGCTCTCCGATTACAAATGCTTTACTATGTTCGATCAAAACAATCTGTTTTGTATAGTTCACGATGACTGCACGAAATTGTCCGAAACAATCAAGCCCCAAGATTTCACCTTGGTAATAGCCGACTGCCATATGGCTTTAAGCTTAAGGACAGCCGCTACGTCGACCAGCCATTTAAAAACTCTGAGTTTAATGCTTTCGACGACGGCATTAAGCAAATTACCACGGCGAAACATTGGCGGCTCGTTGTTTTTCACTCCAGCATGCAATCCGGACTTGTGGAAGCCACCTTCAAGAACCATGGTTCCCCAGTGCAAGCTGGATATGAAAACCTGGTCTGGTAAGTGTTTATTCGGGAATACAAATGTCTCTTGGTTTTCTTTACGTGCTTTTTCTTTTAGTTAAAATTGGTAGCATTTTCACATTCTTGTTTTCAGTTTCTATTCCGGAATATGTTTCTTTCGGTCCAAGTTAACTCGTCTGTTATTTTTCTTGTTCCGTAGGTACAAAACAAATATCAATTACCATGGTGGATGGCCGAGACTGCTAAGTAAGGTTGAATATCTCCATGTAAAACTTCTTTGGAGTTTCCACGTAGCGTGCAATGGAACATTTTAACACAAGAAATATGCGAATTTCTCGAACGTGTTGGAGTTTCTAGTGGTGCTAAGTAAGGTTGAATATCTCCATGTCGCTTACTGGAGTTTCGACGGAAAGCCTACAATGGAACATTTTAATACAGCAGCGTGCCAGAATTTCACAAACGTGTTGGAGTTTCCAGAGGTATTGCAGAAGCTGCAGGATCCTAGTGCACAAGGCAGAATAGTGAATCATTACCAGAAACCACAAAGGATGATTAACCATCTTCTAGACATGTTCTCACGTCTAGGAGATTGGGTTCTTGATGCTTTTTCCGGCTCTAGTACAACGATTCCTTGTGCACTTAGGAAGGGTCGTAACTGTGTAGCCGTTGACATTGATAAGGAGGATGTAAACTTCATCAAGATGAGACTGTCTGCCTTACCAACTCTATCAGACGAGAATCAAGAGTTTGGGCGCCAAGTCTTCATCTGATTTTGCCAAGATGACATCTTCGGAGATACAACCTCCATTTACAAGCTCCTTGGATGATGAAGCTACTTTTGCAGAGCTGAAAGAAGTAGCTCCAGCTACAATTCCGGAAGCAACTACCGACACAGACAAGCCTAAGTCACCAGAAAAAGATGAAACGACAGAATCTGACAAAGCTGAGATGAGCAAGAAAAACGAAGAAGACTATGCTTTAGATCTGTGACTTGTCTTATGCTATAGTTATTGATTGACATTGATTGCCATTATTGACGTAACAAAAAAATTGTAAAGAAATTATTATTATTAGTTCTACTAAATTTGTGTTTTTTTAACATCTAACTTTATAAAATTGCGTACTCATGTCTGAATTTTGCCATTTTCACATGCTTCACTCCACAAAACCAAGGTCGTGTCCAAAAAGGACCCCAAAAATAGGCCCAAAAAAAACAAAAACTGATACTCCTGAAATTTCAAACTTCTATTAAAAAAGCCCAATTTTAAAAGAGACGTGTTTTTTTTTAAAGAATCTTTGAAACGGTAGTGCTGCAACACTCCTATTTAATTTGCAACCTTGTTTATTACCAGCAATGCCCGATTGCATTAATAACTTCATACATTGTTTTCTGCTCTAAGATGTTATAATAATTGAGATTATGTCCGCATTATAGAATAACTTAGGTTCTATAGTAACAAGAAACACACCACTAGTTGCAATTGCATTGGCTCGTACTTTAAGGCCTTGAACATAAACTTAGAATGAAGCGCCAATACAATCTCATGTTAGGATTAATGGACTGGTCAATGAAGAGCATAGGGCTCTAGTAATATGTTCGCGCCGACTCCCACCCTAAATTATCAATATCTTATGTAGTTCATGCTTAGAAGGGAGTGTGACCATGATCACACTAAAAACATGATGTTCTTGCATAAGGGGTTGCTCCTAGGATAAAGCAATATGGTGGACATGCATATGCAGTTGGTGTATGAGAAAATGAAAAGAGAATGGCAAGATGTTTTGAATTCCATCTTAGCCAGTCAAATTGGCATATTCCAAAGAATTTACATGCAGAACTCATAATCTGAGCCACAAATTGTCCAAACTGTAAATAAATCACTCCACATTCCGTACAAAAGTTTCCAGCATATTTCTTTTCCCCCTCCTACCCATGGATGCAACTTTGTCTTTTGTCCTTCTAAAGTTTATTAGAGAATTGCAATGTGGCATCATCACAACCACTCACTCCTTCCTCCATTAGGTAGGGTGAATGTTCTCGTGCAAGACATTTCTTGAAGTGCAGAGTTGGCTCGCCCTAATGGGCTTGCCAAACCCTTACCTCAAGCAATCTCCTACAGGGGAACATTACCCCCATGGCAACATTTCTTTAGATACAATATTTTCAACAAATCTGACAACATAATATATTGCTTATAATGGAGTACAATACTAAGAGTTCACTCAATCTTCCAAATAACAATTTATCAATTCACATCTCTTAAGTACACTCCGCCCAAAATCATCTATATCTACAACATCCTCATCTAGTGCATCCACACTGGCTGCTTGTGAACGAAGTTTAACTTGTCTCAAGTTGGAGCCAAATCTTCTCTGTGACGAGCCTGCCGAGTTGACCCTCCTGGCAACTCGGGATCTTGTCAAACTTCTATAATTCTAGGTTGATAATACTGGTGAAGAATTAAATCTTCCTTTCAATTGAACTTACTTACTCCAAATTCAATGAACAAATGTTTATAAACTCAATATAATCAGGTAAGATCAACATCCAATAAATCAACATTCTCGATAGAGATAACATCCAACTCTAGCAATTCGACCCTAGAATCTTCTCGCCAACCACGAGCCACAACCGCATCTGCTACCGTTAGCTTGACCATCGCCTTGCTCATTCACCGCACATATGCACTCACCGGGGTTAGTCCTCCTCGACTAAGTGGGGATCCCTCGGTGCCGCCTGCATGCATAGAAATACTACGCAAATCTTGGGTAAGCACAAACACGCATCGAAAATCCCACGTGAGCACAAAGTGCTAAGACAATGACAACCTAATGCAAAGGAATATAACACATGAGCAACAGAAGCAAAGAACATAGCCAAAATACCAAATCATCATAAACATAGCTCCGGGACAATGGGAAGCTCAGCCAGCCTATATACAGGCCCCGTTAGCAGCATGTTGCCCAGCCAGCTTACATTTCAAGCCCTGTAGCGGGTGGTGGAGTGAACCTCAGATCGCATACCCTCTCAAAATTTCCCACGTCCCGGCACCGAGGACCTCTTACCATGGGAGTTCACAAGAGTTGACTGACGTAGCAATCCCGGCCAGGAGAACTAACGCCCGGTGTCACAGAGCACAAATACATAGAACATAGAAACATGAGTCATGCCGGAGCAACCCAGGCCACCGAACCTGGAAGTCCGACCCCGGAGGATCCAAATACATAACAAAATACCAAGACAACAGTGAGACAATGCAAAGACCATGACATGTGGTGTTCATTAGAGTGTTTACTATATGTGTGCTTGGATTATACTGCTGCTGATGTTGCCCATACAACCTGCCCAAGT
Source organism: Isoetes taiwanensis (assembly GCA_021234155.1). NCBI lineage: Eukaryota > Viridiplantae > Streptophyta > Lycopodiopsida > Isoetales > Isoetaceae > Isoetes > Isoetes taiwanensis. The sequence continues at coordinate 1,474 of JAJEKV010000879.1, read as the reverse complement.
AGCTTTCCCAATGAACCCTACAATGACATAAAAGTATATCTCATACTTAGCATTTTCACAATACTTACAGCTTACGCTAAGGCGATTCCCCCCCATTAAGGAATGCAACTCCACATTAGCTTCTGATAAATCCGCTGGTCATAGTAACTTACCATACTTCTTACGTATAATTCTCATCCAATACCATGTCGGAGTAGCTAAACTTACTGACATGGGTGATGATCACAATCTAATCACGTCGATGAAGTCGCAAGCATGGTTATCATTGATGTAGCTCTGACGCCTATGTACTTTGCTGAACAAGGAAAGATACTACCAATCCACACAATGCAATACTTGCCTCATAACCATTCTCCCATGGGGATAATCCATTAGCTATGATGCCTTTGATAAAATACAATGCAACAACTTAGAAACTTACATGTATACACTTAGACTAACAGTGCTCCACGCCATAGCCTCATCTGGACACTCCATATACCTCATATTGCTCTCCCGGCCAAACTTCTCCAGATCTCCAAAGTTCCAACATCTATTTCTTTTTGAACCATTGTTAGCTAAGGTTTTTAATATTCTAATTAAAAACCCACTTTCCGTAGCTTAAGATTTATTAATGCATCTTAATGTGGAAAATCCAAATCTTGCACTTCTGGCTTAAAAATCCACAGGTCCTCATGACCGCAACTGGATATAGCCTCTGCCAACTTACCATAAAACCAGGCCCCATCTCCAGGAACCACTCGTTCAATGCCTCATGTTACTTTAGGACCTTATCTTGTTTAATTCAACAAAGCATACTTAAATAACTAATAATCAAATCAGACCTATCTCCTGCATCTGTACTGAACTTACTATTGTGGATAGTCTGTGCTAGATCCCTGCCCTTGTTGTACTTCCATAGTTTCCCTTATACTCCTTGTATATTTATTTATCCACTTCTTATAACTTTATTTAAGGTGTACATGACATTTGTTAACAAGACATCAAGGAAAAGGACAAATAAAACAACGAAACAACCAACAAACAGATCGGGTTACAGACCGGGTTGCAACTTTTTGGAGCTGCCCACAATGCATCGGGGTTCTAATGCCCAAATCGGCCTGTTCCATGTCATATCGGGATGTTTCCAGATCTTCTGGCTCCGTCAGCGACGATTCCGTCTGTTGCATGAAAAAAACCGTTGTTGCAACCCATAACTTCTCAACTACATTCCTCCTGCATCAATTTCGGCCTACTCCAAGCTCTTTTCGGATAATTACCATGCATCTAGATTAGCTTCTATTCCATCTTTCGTTCCTCTGGATGTTTCTGCATGCCATACTTTCTCGAACATACATAGCCAAACCTTCTTATCAATTCATGCATAAATCCAATGATATCAGCCCATGTACCTCAGATTAACTCAACAAAACCCCACCTGTAAGAAGATGTTTGATGCCGTTCTTGATGTGATCTCCAAGCTCTTGCCTCTTTG
>JAJEKV010000878.1:0-72330 GCA_021234155.1 Isoetes taiwanensis | reverse complement strand
CACAACTAATTTTAGCGGGATCGGGTGGTGATTATTTCTTGACCACATGACCCCAGCAGGCGCTGAGGGTGATAGAGGTGCACTTCTGAGTTAGGGCTGATGCCGGATTCATCACATTTTTGAAGACAAGCTCCAATTTGTCCAAGTGATGTCCATGGGTATGTCTTGAGAAAATCATCTTGGAAAGTCACAGGAAGAAAGGTTGATCCTTGAAGTCTTGAAAGGCAGAGAGCATGATCACGGCTGAAAGAAAGGTGGAAGGAGAGTTTGACAAGCCAAAGGGACCACCTTGGCAACAAAAGGGTACCCCAAGGGGTGGTGAAGGTGGTTTTGAGTTGATCTTCTTGCTAAGAAATTTGTTGTACCCGGAAAACCCATCCATGAAGAGTACATCCTGACCAACAACTTCTTCAAGAACTGGTCGGTGAAGGAAGCGGAAAGTGATCCGCGCCCAGTGGCTTGATTGAGGTTTTAAATAATCCACCTAGCAGCGGATCTTACCATTGTGTTTGAGAGCAATGACTATAGGGCTACCCATTCGAGAATGTTTGACCTCATAAAATGGGGTTTGTAATTTGTCAATTTATTGATCCACGGTAATTAGGGTTGAACAGCCTATGGATTGCTTGCTAGATTAGGCGGGCATCGGGTTTGGTAGGAATGGTGAGTTCCCCAATTCTTTTTGATACCTCCCGAAGGTCTTTGTAGCTCCAAGCAAAAATATGTTTGAATCTCTTGAGCAATCCGCTGTAGCATTACTTATAGGTTAGTGGAAGTTGGCGGCTAAAGCGGTTGGTTGGTTATTTCAATGTCACGATTTCCGTTCGGGAGTTTGAATGTGAGGAACAACCTCGATGTCGGGAAACGTGATGGCGAGGAGAGCTAAAGCATGGCGGGAGGCGGCATTTTCGCGTTGTGAAGAAAAGAAAGTTCTTTGGCGTCATCAAGCAAGGGTTGCTTCATGGCGAGCATGTACATCCAGCTGTCTCACGAAGAAAAGAAGTGGGTGGAAAAATGTCCAAGTCGTTGAATGCGATTCGCGAGGAAGCGGTAAAGGGTCCAAGAGCCGCGGCGGCCCCTGGTCCTGATCAAGCGTCATGTCACCCCAAGGATCGGCATACTCGAGGGTAAGATGAGAGGGAGACCCGCTGGAGGAGCTTGAACGATAAATGTTTGTGCTTCTTGATCGATTATCCGTAGATGGAAGGTTCGGCATTCTCGGCCAGATCAATTGGCGATTCCGGATCCATTGTGGCATTGAGATGGCCATCGGTGATAACAAGTTGGTCCATTGGCGGTGTGAATACTCTCTTGGCTGTCGGGAGAAAGGTGTGTCAGCGGCATTTCATAGTCACGGGATCCTCTCGACTTTCCAAACACCAAATTCCAAAGGGAATTTGAGATCATCCTGCTGATGTGGAGAAGAGGAGTGACTCCTTGAGGGCCCAGCGTGATATGGCCATTTGCCAATTTGATGTCATAAGAACCGCGGTATAATTGTTTTAATGCCCAATTGCTTCCCTAAGTTTTATCGATAATGAGATTAATGGCACTACCACCATCAATTTTGGACATGATTGATATGTTGATTGCCAAGTAGTGGCATGCAAGTGGAGTGTTGAATCTGCAGCTCAACGAGGCAAGTGGGAAGAGTGGCTTGATCTTTGAGGCGGACCCAGAGTTTCAAAATAGTGGCGGGCTCAAAGGTCTTGATCTTTACAAGTTCTTCCAAGTTCAAGGGAACATGTGAAAAGGGTCCGCGAGGTCAAAGGGCTAGGGACTGTGGTAAAGAAAGCCCGAGAAACTTCTTTGAAAGCTCGACCTCAGCGTATCTTTGGATATGGTGAGGCGTGCTAGCGGTGGATGATGGCGGTCTTTGCGGTGGCTGTTGAGCTCGTTATGGCATGAACATTTACCCGATTCCGACCTTGGCGACTGCATGAGTTTGAATACTTTGTCTCACTTTAGGCATGGCGTGAGGCGCCATCGGTTTATCAAGAACCGGTCGCGAGTGAACTTTTATCATCTTCATAGGGAGACGGTTTCCACGGCAAAAGCGGGGTTGGGTTGTCACGAGGAATGATGGTCAAAGGCGTGAAGCGGTGTGTATTGTGAGACAAGACCAACAGTTAGGTGGGGCCGGGGAGGGTTGAGCACGATAAATCTCCTCCACGACTTGTTGATCGGGAGGATTGGGTAAACCAGCGACTTCTTTGAGGTGTTGTATTGGCCGGTAGGGGGCTTCCTCAAAGCGGGGCGAGGGCCACTGTTTCTGGTTGGCCGCCCGTTTGATAAGCAGGTGAGACCGGTGTCGTTGATTTGAACCCGGAAGTTGAACTTGAACTTGAGGAAGTTGAGGGACACCCGTGGTGGTGGTGTGACCCCATTCATGGCAATGATAACATTGAGCTTTGGAGGGATCAAAGGGAGGGCGGTTGCTTTGTCCCGAGTGGGCTGCTGAGATTCTTTACATTGTTGATATTCTTGTTGTTTGTTGAGTAGGATATTCTTTGAGGTTTGGTATGATTTCTTTGTTGTTGAGGGGTGGTGCGGACTTGAAAGACCATTTTATTACGAAAAAGGTATAGGATGAGATCGCGTGCATTCTTCCGTGGCATGATTGCACATATTACATCTTTTACAATGAGGAGGTCCATTGGAGGCATTGCATTCATTTGCGGATGACCTTGATATTTACAAATAGTACACACAGATGTGAGTTGTGGATTTGTTTGCGGAGGTTGAACGAGTTACGAGGAACCATGACGGGGCATGAACGGAGTTCCCGCAGAGCAACACCCTAGAAGAAACATTGACGGTGATTGGCAGTTCAATGGCCTGCTCAGAGACTTGGGGCCAGCGAGGTGATACGTCATGAAGTCGAATGGCGGGGAGGAAAGGCCACCGAAAACCCGACGAGGATCGGCTGCGTGGGGTACTCACGGAGTTCTTGGCGAATGTGAAGGCGGTCCATAAAATCCACAGGCGGACTCCGTGGGCTCTTGTTGAAGGTCATTGAGTTGCTTAAATGGCCCGATCATCGTCCGTGGTGCCATAATGAACCGCAGAAAAGCGTTTTCATTTCTTGCCAACTCTGTTTCGGTGACTTTGTTGGCCATTAACCCAGCGATGAGGGGCGCCTCGGGCGTGGTCGAAAAGATATGAAATTTGAGTTGGGGCTGAGCATGACCATTGGAGAATGGCCAGGACTTCAAATTCCTCCATGTGTGCCAGAAGCACTCGATCGAAGGTTTGCCTTTGGTTTGTTGCCAAAAGTGGGATAAGTCAGCTTCAAATGATGAGTAGGAGATGAAGGCGGAACTTGAGCATAGGCCGTGGATTTGGTTGAGGTTCGGGGAGAACCATAGAGAGTGGAATTGCCCAGGCCCGAGTGCAAGGTGGTGGGGCTGAAAAACCAGGGTCCATAAAAGTAAGCGTCACGGTGGGGAAGGGCCTTGAGAGCCATCCTCATTGGGCTTGAGATCCGTGGTTTAATAAAATGTGGAGAGGCGTCTTTGAAAAGAGGGAGAAGTTGGGTCACCACGAACATGGGAAGGGCCAAAGGTGACATGATGGTAGCCCATTCCGAGGGAGGGAGAAGATGGTTGAGGCGGAGAGGTGTGTGGTGGGAAGGAATATTGATATAGGTGCTATCGAGTCCTGAAATAGTGAGGCGTGGGCTGAGCAGGGGTATGTTGTGGAAGTGCGGTTGGGAACAATGGCGGCGGGCGAGGGAAACCCCTCGTCGAGGGAATGAGCACGAGGGTAGGAGGTACCTGGCGCAGGAGGCAGGAGGCGACCTCCCTCAATGTCATAAAAAGCGATGTCATACATATCCCTAACGGCCGCTATCGTTGATGGCGCTCCGGTCGGCCGCAAAGTGTAAAAGTTCTTCCGGGGAGTGAAACCTCGGCCGGACATGATGGAAAGAAAAGAAGATCCCAGGACCCGGCGGCATGAAGGTGTTTGGGTGCGGGTTGAGAACTCTGCAAGACAGCGACTCTCGCGGGAGACCCTTGGATCTAACGGAACTGGAACCGTGGTCACCTTGAGTTTGCAAGAAAGAACAAGAGAAGAGAAAAAGGAACAACAAGAACAATGAGATCACAATAATAAGCTTCCTTTGATGTCAATGAAGATACATGAGCTCATAATCGAGAGAAATCGAACTGAGACAAGACTCAAAACTCATCATAAAACTCATGTGCTAGCTCTACTCATATATATAGTACAATGGCCTTTGGCCCAATATAGACACTTCCGACCGATTTCGGTGCCGACTCACGGGAGGCCCGATTTACATGAATCTTGGTGCCTCTTGAAAAAACGAAATCACTTGTTGGTAGCGAGTGGCAACGGGCCGTCACTTGTCTGGCCAGCCTCTTGTTGGCCCTTGTGGTCTTTGTGCGTGAATGCCTTGGTCTTCTGGCGAGCCTTTTGGCCAACGGACCCGCGCTGGTTGTGGATCCTTGGCCTTGACACGATTAAAGTGTTATGCATGAATAGTCTGTGCCGGGGAGGCGGGACTAACACACATCTCAATGCCACGGATATTTTTTGTCAGACGATTGACACGCGCGTCAACTTGGCCCAGACCAAGGTGGTCCTCATATCATCCACACAGTGACCGGGGCCAGGTGGTATCCCTTGCCACGGAATGACTTGGGCCAGTCGAGAAAGTTTTTCTTAGCATGGGCCTTTACGGGATGAAGTCAATAGTTCCATATCAAATACTGTTATGGGAGACAGGCTTTCTGCCTCCCAACATTTGTCAGCAAACTTGTTGGCGACCAAAAAATCGTGATCGTCCATATTTTCCCTTGTTGTGGTCGGTACTTCCAGAGATGACTGCTATCAACAACTTCAATCTGTAAGAATCGAAGATTGACCTTCTAATCTTGTATTTTAGCATACTACAAACTAAATCGGGCTTGATTCCAGTCTATTCAAGCTGTTTCTAAGAGTGTCACAGTGATCCAGACAATTTTATCAAGTTATTCACATACATTCCATCTTCTGCCAGAAACTTCTCTGTCCTAATTTCGGCCCTTCTAGCCTAAGTTCGACCTAATTAGAATCATTTCTAAGTAGTTCTACGATTCTCTTCGTTATTCTTGGCCAAATCTGGATTGCCGCTTCCAATTCCAGTAGGTATCCCCTAGTGAATTGGCCCAATTCCTGATATTTGAGCATCATGAGGCCAATTCCAACCCTTTTTGGGCCTTTCCATGAATTCCATCCAAATTGTTGGCCCTTTTTAATGGCCTCCATTCTCTCCGTGTTGTCCAAATTGGGCTCCACCAAGTCCGTCAAGCTTATTTCCATTGTGCCAGCACTAAGCCTACAATTTTGGCCCTAAGCAGACTCAGTAGTGTTCCAATTACACTTTGCGTGCTAATTTGGCCTTTTAATATTTCATAAGAGATTAAATCTCATCTTCTATTATGTAATCCAAAATTCATACCTTTATTTAGGGCTCTATCAATTAGCAAATATCTTTTACCTTTGGACAACAAAGTAATGCAACCAATCCAGGAAATGGAAGAGGATCCTTGGTTTGGAATAAAGGGAGATTCAACCAGAGTTGAGGATTTTGTCAGTGCCTCTATCTTTTAAAAATCCCTAAAAAGCATCATATACATATGCACCAAGCCAATCCCAATACTCACGGAAAAGCTCCTTTGGAATACCATCAAGACCCCACACTTGCCCCTCTTGAGAGAAAATGTGGCCTCGGCTAAATCGATACGGCTGATCTCGGCCTCTAAAGTGGCCCTTTGCTCATTGGTGACTATAGGATGAATCTTAGCAAGCAAAGCCGGCTTGAAAATCTGGCGAAAAGGAAGGCAGAAAGAAGTGAAGAAAGCTGAAAGTGATTATGCAAAAAGCCTCTAAGTTCATTGGATCACGAGAAATAACAAGCCCATCTGAATCTGCGAGGCGAAGATGCAACTAGCTTTCTTGTTTTGCCCGCTTTGAAGAAAAACACACATGCGCGTCCGTCTCCCTCCTGAACCATTGCAACCCGGCTTTTATCGCGAGCAAATTGCACTGTTGATTCCATCCGCGCGAATGCTACACAAAATTTGCTTCTCCACATGACCATCTGATGGGGCAACAGACCGCATGCCTCAAGTTGTCGATAAAGAGCCGACAAAAGGCTCCGGTTAGCGAGAAGCCCTGTTCCGACCCCCAACCTTTAGCAAAAGACTTCCGCCAGCCGAGAGCATCAACAATACCCGCCATGCCTGTCTTCGAGAAAAAAGTGAACCACGCTGTCTACATCCTACCAAAAAATCATCATCCTTCCAAAAAATGTATTCGGCAGAGAAATATGTCTTAGAGGCAAAGATGCACCACCGTGTAAGAGGCAAGAGAAATCACGTGGATTATAGTCGAGAATTGCGTTATTCAGCGGGTTCTCATGATGAAAAGCAACCTTACCCCAATGTAAACTCAAAATGGCCCACCTTTCTTGTGTCCTTGCCTGCAATTAGAGCTCCAAAAATCCCTTCACATCAAACTCCTCCTCACAAATCGTTCTCACACATAACCCCAATTCCTCTACAATTTAACACTTATAACTCCAATTCCTCTACAATTTAGCATTTATCGATCTCCTGGGTGTAATTCCTCTACAATTTAGCATTTATAGACGTCCTGTATACACCCAATATATATGTATTATCCTAATCAAGGTACATACTAAGTATGTATTATCCAACTCAAGGATCTGTATGTATATCAAGGATCTGTTTAATGGTCTTTGCTTATAATGCTTTGCTAAAGAACTAAAATAAAATGGGATACTTACATCATACTGCATGCTAACATGCTAGGCTTGTTACATAGAGAGCCATGTATGTATTATCCTACTCAAGGTACACACTAACACTAGAGTTGTCCCTTAATGAACACAAGTGGGTTCATTCATACAATTTTTTTGAAATTCTACTATAGTTTTGAGATAAAGAATTTGTCTACATACTCAAAACATGTTGTCCTCCATGAGTGTACATATAAGGAAAAATTTATGAAAAATATAGAAAGCTTCTATTACCAAACATAATGTGGAGCCGAATGCAAAGGGATCAAGTTTATTCTCAAAGTCTTTAACATTTCTCACATTATTTTGCAAAAATTATTTTTCCTAGTGTTGACCCTCAACCTGGCTAGAGAGTCAAATACAAGAAGCCAACTTGAATTTATGTTCAAGTTGGGGTTAGAACCTCCATATCACTTAAGGTGATCAGTCTGTGCAATAATTTTTAGAGAAAAAAGCTCAAATATCAAATATTCATACCTTTTCCCAATTCAGAAATAAGGAGGCTTTACTCAAATCGATGTAGTTGATCTAGATGAATTGATTTTTGAAGTCAGATGATTGTGACTGGTGTAGAAAAGTTGTAGGCATGCAATAAAAAAAACCTTGACCAAGTCTGAGCTCAAACCTATGAGATATTCAAGCTCAAAGTTAGGTCAATTTTTGGTCAATACCAGTCAAAACCACAGAGAGATCTCAGAATTTTGGAACTTGAGTTGCAGAGGGAATATTTGGAAAATTCCAAAACTGAGGTGATATATATACTTCAAGGATGTGGGGCAAACAATCAAATCCTCCTTTGGATCACTAAAACTATTTTTTTGGCACTGTTTCATGAATAACAGTCAATAATCATGTCAAACAGAATGTAAAAAATTGTAACTTGAATTTGGAAGGGTTTTTTCTCGAACTTTTTGTGCACACAGGTGCAAATATAGTTGGGAATGAGGGGCAACTGGTCATATGCAAAAATGGATTGCAGAATGTCTTACTGTAAAACTATTTACATGTCAAGAATGCTAAGAAATCATGACAGTCAAATCTTTCAACACTTGGCAGGCAATTTTCATTGATGTAAGGGTAATACAAGGTGAATATAAGTCATAAGAATATAAATCAATCATCAGAAGATATCAAATGATCATGTAATAATATCAGAGTAGGATAATCAGTCTAATTTTCTCAAATCGAACTGTGGAATGCTCAGGAACTTCATGAACGTCTTCAGATCATGCTCAGCATTTATCAATGTCGAGGTTTGATGCGTCTGGGCCTTCAAAAAATATTGTGGTTGTGTTTCCCCTGTATATAGTTTCAAATTTCGATTCCAGTGATTTCAGTGTAATAAATTTAGGCTTAAATTGTTGCTAGGTTCGGAATCCAAGAATAGGGTGATGCCAGGGTGAATGGGTAGCGGGGATGGCGTGATTCGAGCCAGAAGTTTCAATTTTAGGGTTCATCGGTATTTTTCAATGTTTTTCTGATTCCGTATTTTTGAAGGAATATGCCCGAATATGCTGTATTTTATTAGCATTTAAAAATCTTGGCCAATGGTTTAAGGATATTTTTCATGGAATATTTAGAAGAAGCTCTAACTTTTCAACCATAGGAAGATTCTCCACATCGTGCAAAGGATGTAGAATCTTTTGGGCATCTTTTTGACAAGGCTTAGAATATACCAATAAGAGTATGATGCAGTGGGAATGGAGGCAAAAGAAATTATGAAGGGCAATTAAGGAGATAAAAGTGAGAATGCAAAAAAAGGGGGAATGATATCTTTGAAACAAAGGCTTGAATGTTTTTTTGAATAAGCAATGTAGTGATATTTGAAGGAAATGGCAAAGGCATTGGGCAAAATGGTAATTATGGCAAAGTGAGCATGGCAAAGGAATAAACAATAGGTGTGAGAGCAATGTTGAGCCAAAGGTGCAAGAATGGATATATGTCCACGGTGCTTTGTGATATATGTCCACGGTTATGGAGGCTTAATTATTGGGCACAAGCAGTCTCGGACCATAATCCTCAAATTCTTGAAAATCGTGAACTTACTCATAGTCGACAAAAAGAAAAACATTTAAATTGAATACTAGATGGTTGCCTAAATGAGGAGTTTGAAGCGGGGATGTCGGAGGCTTGGCAAAAGGCTTCATCTCAACAACATGGTATCTTAAGAATTGTTGAGGCTTTGGCAAATATCAAGATTTTTGCGAAAAGGTGGGGGCCTTAACGAGTTCGTGAAGAAAAAGAGACATTAAGTAAGTTATATGCTGAATTAGAGGAGCTTAAGAAAGTGGGTGCAGGACTCTTTTTAGGTTACAAATGGTTATTGATGCTATTCGTGGTCTTGAGGTGGCCCAAATTCAATCGGCTACAAGTTAAATCTGGATTAACATGGTGAAAAGATGGAATCGTTGTAATAAGCTATTTTTTAGAGCTTCAAAGCGGAAGAGGTATGCAGCTACTATGCACTCTTTATCTCTGCGGGATGGGAGGGTAATGTGAGCCAAATGAAATTAAGGAGTCCCTTACTCAATACTTTGAAACTTTTTTTTAAGGTCAAACACTTGCCTCATGAAGATATAATGCGAGATATTGTGCTTTCTAAGGTTCATGCAATTCTTTTCACAAGAGGAATCTCAATTGTTAGAGGCCCCACTTGTCCATGTTCGAATGCGAGCAGCAACATTTGAGTTAACCCGGATAAATGTCCGGTATGGATGGTATCCCAGAGAATTTTTAAAAAGGTATTGGGAATGGACGTCGTGAGCATTATAGAGGCATACAAAGATTTGTGTACTTCACATCAATTTGATAGGATTTTGAATACGAGTTTGATTTCTCTTATTCCTAAAGTGAAAGAACCCTGTGAGCATTCATGATTTGGCTCAATAACTCTTCTATCTACTATCTATAAAATTATTGCAAAAAGCCTATGTAGAAAAGACTTAAACAGTTTTGGGATTGAGAATAGATCTCTTGGATCGGTCCGGGCTTTCTTCCGTGTCGGCAAAATTTTTCATAATATAGTGGCAAAGATATGAAGGAGTTCATTGGGCCCAATGTTCAGTCAAAATCTTCTATATTTAAAATTGGATTTTGCTAAAGCTTATAATAGTGTGAAGTGGACTTTCTTGGATGCCATGCTTTTGAAATTGGGATTTGGGTCTCGGTTTCCGATCTATGATGCATAAAATGTTGATTTACGCTAAGGGGTAAATTGTATTGTGGAGAACCATTGGTGCTTTTCCAATTGAACGTGGAATAAAGCAAGGTTGCCCTTTAGCTCCTTTTTGTTTACTATAGTGGCGAGGAAGGACTTTTCGCAACTATTGCATGAGGTTCCAAAGGATGGTTTGGTAAAGGGATTATTATTGGTGGAAGGTGAACATGTTTTGGTTAATCAGTTTTGCGTGACGATACCTTCTTGCTAGTGGATGGTGAAGAGAATAATATCACGATAATCAAAAGATTTTGGATATATTTTCAATTGCATCCGGTTGTCTCCTTTAATTGGGCTAAGTGTAGCGCCTTATGGGTGGGAAAGGAAGCGCCCGCATTTTTTTATATGAGTATGCCCTGAAGGTTGTTTTACCATCCGCGAAAAGACAAAGCTTCTAGGAGTCCCCTTTGGTCTAGATATTGACATGAATGAAGCATGGGATGAAATTATCTTAAATTTACAAAGGCAACCGATTTGGTGGAGAGGTTCAAAGTTATCCTTGGCGTGTAGAATTCAAGTAGCTAAGTCAAGTATTGAACAATACGCATATTTATTTGGTTTTGGTTCTATTGGCTCCACTTCTAAGTTTGCGAGATAAAAAGATTGTAAGAGATTTTGTATGGTGTCACCGATCAAAGGGAAATCGTGAAGGTGGCGAAGAAATGTATGTTGTTTAAAGAAGAAGGAGGACTTGGTATATTGCATCTTTCTTTTACGTGGTGGTAAGGTCTTAGCTTCTAAGCTATTGTTCGGTTTGTTGAAAGATGATTGTGCATCACTGGTATGAAGTTACTTAAACAATCAAGAAAGAAGTGTATGGTTTTTCATAAGCGCGAGGTGTGAGAATTGAGCTCCCTTGGGCATTGTTATATCCATTGAAAGCTTATTCACATGCCCTCGCCAAGATCAAAAGGCTTGCTTCGGCTTGGAAGGTAGTCCAAGGGGTGATTACATTTGATTGGGAAGCTTGTCTCCGTGCATCTTCCCCCTTTACGTGGTTGCCTTTGTATACTCATGGACAACTACACCCGCCAGTAGAATTTATGCATGTGCATTCCCAAAGCGAGGTGGAGGAGAGCGTGCATTATTTCTATTGAACAAAGGGTATTATGGTATTGACATTGCTCCTTGGCAATGGTTTCGTGGAGACATATGGGTTGTTGGATAAAGATATCAATATATAGGCTTATGTAGCAAGTGCTCTTTCTAATTAAGAAGGTGGGTAACAAGAGATGCTGGAACTTTGTTCAAGGTATTAAAGAAGGCAAGAAGCTAGTAAGTTCATGCTACTGATTACATTTACCTCCCTCAAGTACTTTATCACCTTCTCAAAAATGGCACTTACAGATCAGCCTTCTCTCAATGGCAATCCATCTCGAACCTTGTTTGGTCTCTCCAAAGGTAAATGTTCTTACTTTGGTGATTCATCGCTCTTTGAGAGTTAATAAGTTGGTTTTATCGCTTTAAGCTCCGAGTAAGCCCACTTTGCCCAATGTGTGAGCGGTGCATTGAAACATTGGAGCACTACGCAGCTGAGTAGTCTTAGGTCCCGGCTGCATTCTCTTTGAGTATCTTTGGATAGTCAAATCACTTATTTTTGGATATTTATCCAAATCGCTGGACTGCTTCTAAAAGGATTGCATTTCACATGGCAAAGTCTTGGCTAATATGGAGTGTATGGAAGCCGGCTAAGAAAGTTCTTCTATGATGTTTATTTCTTCTCGTGGGTGCTTCAAGAAATTGTGAAGAAGTTGTATAATTGCTTTCAGATCCAATTGGCCCCGACATCAGATTAAAATTCCAATATGGAGTGATCATCTAAAAGTGATTGATGCTTCAGGGACATTTCTTACTTCTGGAAGTACTTTGTAATATTTTGAGTGTATAATATGAATTAAACACGTTCTTCAAAAAAAAAAAGAATGGAGGTAGTGGGGTGAAGTAAAAAAGCTAAAATTAGAAACTATATACCATGGGGTCTTCCAAACTCTATCTTCCAAACTTCAAATAGCATCTTCCAAACTTCATATCCCAGATTATTCTAGAGCATGTTCTTGGCTAAGCCTTTGACCTTAAATGAAGTACCTCTCGTAATGTTTGACCTTGAATATTTGACTTTAGATGGAGCACCTTGGTCTTTCACATCAATGTTGACTAACAAGTTCTTCCAAACTTGGATCTAGTCTTACAAGATAAGTTGACATAGCTTTAATGCATAGATCAACAATTAGTGTGTTGCCCTTTGGGGGCAACATCTCACCAAAACAAGAAAATGGCTGGTCCCCTCAGCCATAAAATGCTAAAAATGAATGCATGGAGGGGTCTTCAACAGATGTCAAGTGTCTTTGAATGAAAGTGAGATGGAATGAGTGTAAATGTGGTGATGATGTGGTGGTAATGAGATGAAGTGAGTGCAATGAGTGTGAATATAGTGATAATATGGTATGAATAGGGTGTGATGAGTGGATAAAGATGAAAATAAGTATGAGGATGATAAGGAGATGGAGATGGTGTGAATGAAGTGTAGGGAGTGTAGGGAGATAAAATGAATGTGCTAGTGAAATGATTTCACCAAAACAAGAAAAATGTGTAGCTTTCCTTGAAAGAAAATGTGCAACTCTGCTATGATGGTGAAGGTGAGGTGCAGAGTGCTTTTTGGGGAATGAGAACAAGAATAAAGGCTGAAATGGATGGCATGACCACTTATGACAGATGAATATTGAAGGGTGCACCTGTCATGGAAACACATAAACAAGTTAATCTCAATCTTTGCAACTCTGCTATTGTGGTGAAGGTGAGGTGCAGAGTGCTTTTTAAAGGAATGGAACGAGGAATAGATGGCTAGATGGAGGGTAGGACCACAGTAAGACAGATGAGTGTAGATGGGAAAAAGGGTGCTCCTGCATATGTCACTTGATAAATCATTAATAGAGATCCTTGTTTTGATAGTATATGCTCAGTACTCTGGCTAGCTGCAAACATGAACTCAATGAAAACATTAATCTAGAAACCAAAGGCAAAGTGAAATCTAACTTATATCTTAATTCTAATTCTAACTCATCTGAATTTTAGAGCATAAAAAGGGACAAGCATATATGCTAGTCCCAGTACCTCTTCAAGTGGATAGTATTGATGGGATTTGGGAGTGGCACCCCTGAAGTTAGTTCCTTCAACCAATAAGAGTTGGTGCCTGCAGGTTCCAATACCTCATAGGGACCTTCCCAAAGATTTTCAAACTTACTAGCTGAGTCTTCCCTTGACTTATTCCATTTTAGAACTAGCTCTCTTGCCTTGAAAGTTCCTTGTATTTTATGAGCAGCTTTGAAAGCAGCTAAATCCTTGGCTTTTTTAAGCAGGTTAGCATTCTCAGCCTCCATCCTGTATTCTTCTAAGTGCAAAAGGATGTCCAATCTTTCCTGCAAAGCATATTCAAAGGGTAAACATAGCTTATGGGCTAACCTTAGAGATGGGAGTTCAAGACCATTGGAAGCACGCTTCAATGCCATAACTAAATTGAAGGGTGTGTGAGTGGTTACTTTAATAATAGTGACCCCTATAAGCCCAAAGAGCATCCACCAATTTGAAGTGCCAATCCTTCCTCGTTATCATCCAATTGCCTTACGCAAAAATACCCTTCAAAACTTTATTAGTAGCTTCCTTGACCATTACCTTGGGGTGATATGAAGAACTCTTAGTATGTTTGACCTTAGAATAGTCAACAAGTTAGCAATAACTTCATTCACAAGGGAGTACCTCTGTTTGAGTGCAATTGTAAAGGGATACCAAACCGAGCACAAATATACTCATGTAAGAACTTTGCAGTTGTAATGGCATTGGCCTGTCTTAAAGGAATAGCTTTTGCCCACTTAGTAAAATAATCTGTAGCTACAATAATGTGCTGATGTTGTCCTGCAGAAGGAGGGTTAATGGGACCAATGTAATCCAATCCCCATATTTGAAAGGGTCCTGGGGAAATGATAGGATTTAATGTAGCTGGGAGGAGGATCCTTTTGCCAAATATCTGACACTTGTGACAAGACTTTATAGTAGTATAACAATCTTTAAAAACTGTAGGCCAATAGTATCATGACCTGAGAATTTTCGTGGCAGTAGTATCTCCAGCAAAATGGCCTCCACATACTCCTTCATGCATTCCTTTAATGATCAAAGCAGATTCTTCCTCACTGACACACCTCAGCAATAGTCCATCCCTGTTGACTTTACATAGAATGTCATTAATCATTTTAAACCCGCTCTACATTTTTCTTTTAAATCTCCTTTGTTGGCTCTCAAGTCGGCCTGAGGGCATCTCTTTTGATTGTAGAAAGTTCCTAATAGGTTGCTGCCAATCCTGTTGGACACCTTTTCATCATTTTCCCGCAAAATAAGCTAAAGCATCCACAAAGTCAACAACCTCTACATCTTCACTGGTCAAAAAGAAAATGTAAGGCAAATAAACTAGGACTTTTTACCCGATGTAATTCTTTAATGGAAATATCAAAGGTCTGTAACTTACAAGCCCATCTTTGAATTTTTGGTTTGGAAGTAGCTTTACCAAATAACAATCCCATTGATTTTGTTTCATATAAACTTGGACAAAGACTTTTCAAGAGCATATGACCTTGTCATCAATGAGGGAACATAAGAGCAAAGAAGACACTCTTTTCCAATCGTGTACCTTTCTTGATTTGAGCTCCATTGTTTGCTAGCAAAAAACTATGGTATGTTTGTCCCGCAGAATAGCTAAACCTATAGCCTTCTTAGTAATGGTAATATAAACCTCAAAATGGCATATCCAAATCAGATTTCTTTTTAAACGTAGCTTCACAAAATGGACTTTATGAGAAAGTCAAAGATTCTTGGCAACTGATGACCATGTGACAGGGATATACTTGCTCTCAGATTTGGAGAACTTGCCTATTCTCGTCAATTTAGAAATAGGACTTATAATATGAGTAAAGTTAGGAATATACATTCAAGAAAACTAGTCATGCCAATAAAACTTTTAACTTGCTTCAAATTCCTAGGGGGTACCCAGGTTTTTGAGAGCTTCAACCTTTTCTTGTGCCACTTGTATACCATTGTTGGACACCTCATGCCCCAAAAGTTGCCCTTTTTGATGCAAAAGATACATTCTTTGGATTAAGGTTGACTCGAGGAATCCCCAAGACAAAGAACATATTCTTGCAAGCAATTCCGGATGATCATTAGGATGGGATCCTAAACAAAGATCATCTAAGTAAACCCCCAATTCTTGAGGGGACATGGGTCTAAAGATAATATCCATAGCCCTTTGGAATGTGGGTATGCATTCATTAATCCAAAAGGCATCCTTTTCATTGCATAAGTTCCCCAAGGGGTAACAAAAGAAGTCTTTGGCTGATCTTCCCTTTAATGCCGATTTGGTTGAATCCCCGAAATCCATCTAAGAATGAGTACACCTCTTTACCTTTCTACAAGATATAACTAAAAAGGAAAGGGGTAAAAATTCTTGATGGTGGCTTTGTTGGGATCTCGATAATCAATGCAAATTCTAAGGCACCGTTTTTTCTCTGTGCACAATGCAAGATACCCATTCGATTAATAATCTCAATGATAACACATGCATCTAGCATTTTATCCAACTCATTTTTGATTAGTCCCATCAATGAAGCATTAATTCTTCTCGCTTTTGAAAAACAAGGTTTACAACCTTCTTTGATCTTAATTTCAAATTGGCATACCTTAGGTTTAATACCAAGAAGCCTTAAATAGTCCCGTGCAAATACATCCTTCCTTTCTTCAAAAACATTTGTATGTTCTCCTATTTTGATGCTCAATCAAATCTCCAACAAACAGAAGTTCGTCTTACCCTTTTTTGTGATTGCAATCTCCTCGTCCTTTTCTCCGATGCATTAATGGTTAAAATAGAATGAGTGCTTTTACCTCACTAGCATCAAGATCATCTTCCGAATAGCTCCCCGGTTAAATGTGACATGAGAGTCTCTCTACATAAGGCATCAGCCTTCCAAATTTTTCTCTCTTGGGATATGAGGATCTCCCATGAAGCATCGAGAGTACCCCATTGCTTGATTCTTTAAGAGCTCCATATCTGCATTCTTTGTTTGGTAATCTCCTAAAACTTGTCTACAAATTAGTTGTGAGTTACCATAGATGTGGATGTTAGCAATATCCATAGCTTTGGCCTCCCGAAGACCGCAATCAAAGCCTTATATTCCCTCGCTACATTAGAAGTGACTTGGGGAAAGATTCTTCCTACCTTAGCTAAGAGTCCGTGGAGAAGAATCTTTCAAAATAGCAGAAGATGATGCAACATTTAATTTTTAGAGATACCTCCATCAAACCATAAGAACTCGATGGTCCTTGTTTGTTGGGGGTGCACATTCCATAATAAGAGGAACCATTTCATAATTCTTTGGTCTTGTGTTTTTTATTCCTTGAAGATCCCAAGGGTTCTTCCATTAACATTTCCTTAACAAAGTTTACCTCCTCTTTAGAGCCATATGAGCCATCTTGGTTGTAGATTGTAGCAGCTTTGAGAGCCATTGGAGATGGTGTATCTCCCTTGAGACCAGACCGGTTGGTCTAGCATCTACAGTGGCCACCATCTCCTCCCTAAAAGTAAATCATAGATGTCGATTCATCCCTATATCTTCAAAAGCCACTACAATAAAGTTATCAGCTGATTATGCCCTCCATTAATGTGCACTTTAGTCACCACACCAACAGAGTAATCTTGTCTTGGCATTATAAAAGGATCTTAGTAATATGGAAGCTTTCATGTCCATCTCGAAACCACACTTCTTCATAATATGATATGGCATGATGTTTAGGGGGGATCCCCCATCAAGTAATACATTTGAGAAGGTATATCCTCCCAAAGCAGCTGAACACGTGAATGCCCCCGGATCTTCTTCATTACGTGCTAAAACAAGGTTAGTGGCATCAAACTTACACAAGCATTTAATTTCTCACCACCAGGTTCTTTGGAGTACTCTTTTCTATAGCTAGGTGCAATCTTTAGCAAGGTTAAGAGGTCTACACTTACCTTGGAGTTTTGGAGCAAAAATATCAACTTCTTCAAGGTCTTGGTCTTTCTTACCATATTTTTGCTGTGGGGGTGGAGCTATTACTTGAGTAAGTGATTCTACTACAGGTGGTAAAGGAAATGAATGCCCCAAGAGGGTTGTCTACTTGATTCAAAGATGTACATTGGCTTCATTCATGCTTCTGGTTTGCACTACCATGACCTCTTCAGTTTTGGGAACTTCAGAGTCTGAATAAACCTTATAGAAGTACTTGGTTCAAAGAAATCTCCACGTAAGGTTTGGGTTCTGGTCTCTTTCCTTTTCCCCGCTTAGCAAAGTATTCCTTAACAACACATTTGATATCAAGATGACCAATTTCTTTACAAAAAGAACAAATAGGACATTCCTTTCCAAAGTGACCTTTTCTATTGCATTTGGGACACACTTGCCAATAGCAAATTTCTACTGGATGTGTGTTCCTATTGCAATGAATACATTTAGGATAAGTTTTACCTGCTCTTGTAACCTTGAGCTCAACCAATTGTTTGGTTAATTCTGCTAAAGCCTCAGTGACTTTAGAGATCTTCCCTGACTTCTTGAAACGGACCTGGCCCCTTGGCCTAGGCCGTTTGCACCAACATGTTAACATCTAAGTTAACAGTCATGAGATTTATATACATGCTCGATAAAGTATAATCCCATTGATCAGATAATTACATACAAGAGCAAACTCATCGGAGTTTGGCATGCTAACAACTCATACTAGCCTACAAGGCTTTCAGTAAACTTAAAGAGCAAAAGAACTATCAAGAACTGGATTTGCAAACCAAAAAGCCATATCAGAGGATCTCTTTTGCACAGAGACACTGCCGGATTGGAAACAACATCAAAATCGGGAATATAGGCGTAATAGCAGGCCGAAATTCATCACAAGGCGGATTCTAAAACCAAGTTCCGTGACTACGATGTATTTGTCGGTATGGCAAGTTTAATTTACAAAGAGGTATTCACAATTTCGATCTAGTCAATCCCTTAATCCCCGCTTCCTTAAAAAGCCTTAAATCATGCATCAAAGCCCCACCTTTATTCTTCAAGCATGCTTTTTCATCAATTCAGTTCGGTTCCTCTCTTCCTTGGGCTTTCCAAGCTCCTTCGCTAGTTTGCCAGTTAATCTTCAAGCTTCCTTCCTAGGTTGTAACTCAGCCAGCCTCTCCTTCCTCTTATATATAATGCTCGCGATGTAGAGAAGCCCACTTGGCAATTGATCCCGCTGCCGAACATCCCGCCTATTGAAAATTGACGATCTCTTAATCATGCAAATTCGGATACGTGATCTGACCATTTTCTTTTTCTATTTTTATGGTGCTCACTCTTAAGGATCTAAATAACCTTACTTAATATCTTTCTATAGTTTTAATTGCCACTACTAGCATAACCCATAGACGCATACGCATATCAGCAAGGTCGTTAGATGATCTACACCATCCTACACTGAGACAAAATAAGCCACTTTCAGATAATCTACGAACGTCATGCCCACAAGGCCACTAGGTTCGTTACATTCTCTCCTGGTAAAATTCAACTCATGTCCTCATGAGTTACTTGAGGTACAACAGCTTGAATATGGTCTACACTTCTTCTATTATTTTTAAATGCAAGAGAGTAAGCTTTAGCCAACTAGGGCATCTCTTATCGCGATTCGGAGCCACTGCTATGTTCTGATGCAGTCCCTTCAATTGCACATTTGCAATAGAACATAGGTATTCCCAATACCCTTCCACATTATACAAAAACTTCCTTATTAACCCATATATGGCTTAAGCTCTACTATTTCTGTCCAAATTGGTGTAGTCCCAACTTAATCTATCACATAGTCAAAATAACTAAGTGCATTTTGGAAGTAAACTTAACGTAGGAAACATCTGCATAGGTTAATCTACTTTTTTCTATTCAGGATAAAATAGCGCACTATGAAATATTAACCCCACCATGACAAGGGAGATACTCAGTTCGGACTAGATATGTATTCATATGACACGTCTTGGGTAGCTAATCCAAAAGTGACAAATAAAAACATAATCACATCCCCCCATTCTGTGTATCTTAATATGGCTATATATCCCTGCCAAATACTTAACTTTCTTCTATGGCTTGTCATCAACTAACATCCTTTCAATGTCGACAACTAGTCTAGAGAGCACAATTATATGGGCAACAATCTCAATTATCCTATTAAATGTGAAACTTCACATCGTTATAGCATTTGATTCCACCTTAGCTTTGATCGCACCATATTCCCTATGCAATCATATGTCCGGTATTACCGCAATGGCTGCCCCTATCGTGGAGTATGTTCCTATTCTAATCGACATTTACAACATAGCCTAATTTACATTTGTTTTATGTTAATACAAAATTTGTAACTACCATCATGCCATCCTAAGCGTAAATATGTCAAATAATGATCCAAGTATACTTAACCTCGGTCAAAGCTTGGCTCACAACCGCTGCTTTGTTGTGACTTTTAGATCCAAATGTAGCCCATCCGAAATCATCTCAAGAGATATAATTGGCCCAACAACAAAAACCAGATATCAATATCACATAATTTTGCTTCCATTGTCCATATAAGAACCTCTCCTTGGCACTTACACACCTTTCACACGGTCTATTTTAAAGTAACATGGCAACGTGGTCCACTATTAAACAATCTACCAGTTATAGAAATTTGTAGGAACGTACCTTCACAACGTGAAAACATCCTTCTTAACATTTCATCCTATTTTCGGTAACTTTTGACCAAACTTAGCTCCTTGATGAACTGCATTCTCATTAACTTTTCTAGCTTATATAGCACAGAATAATAATCAACTTAAGATACTATCAATCCCTTAAACCTATGCTCATTTCTTGTTCCTCTTAACTTATCGTGGCTGGTGCATTTACCAAACAAGAAACCGTTCTACTTTATAGTAGAATCTCTTGAACTCTTAGCCCCTAATTCCCATGGCCCGAAGGTGTCGAAACTTTCCGCTCTGATACCAACTGAAACGGACCTAGCCCCTTGGCCTAGGCCGTTTGCACCAACATGTTAACATCTAAGTTAACAGTCATGAGATTTATATACATGCTCGATAAAGTATAATCCCATTGATCAGATAATTACATACAAGACCAAACTCATCGGAGTTTGGCATGCTAACAACTCATACTAGCCTACAAGGCTTTCAGTAAACTTAAAGAGCAAAAGAACTATCAAGAACTGGATTTGCAAACCAAAAGCCATATCGGAGGATCTCTTTTTGCGTAGACACCGCGGATTGGAAACAACATCAAAATCCGGCGGAATGTAGGCTTTAACAGGCCGAAATTCATCATAAAGCGGATTCTAAACCAAGTTCCAGACTACAGATGTATTTGTCAGCATGGCAAGCGAATTTACAAAGAGGTATTCACAATTTCGATCTAGCTGCTATCCCTTAATCCTGCTTCCTTAAAAGCCTTAAATCATGCATCAAAGCCCCACCTTTATTCTTCAAGCATGCTTTTTCATCAATTCAGTTCGGTTCCTCTCTTCCTTGGCGTTTCTCCAAGCTCCTTCTGCTTGCCGGCTTCAGCTAATCTTCAAGCTTCCTTCCGGTTGCAACTCAACCAGCCTCTCCTTCCTCTTATATACGTTCGCTTGATGCAGAGAAGCCCACTTGGCAATTGATCCTGCTGCCAGAACATCTGCCAGGTGCTATTGAAATTCGATCAGCATCTCTTAATCATGCAGATTCTGGTGCGTGATACAGGCCACGATTTTCTTTTCTATTTTTATGGTGCTCACTCTTAAGGATCTAAATAACCTTACTTAATATCTTTCTATAGTTTTAATTGCCACTACTAGCATAACCCATAGACGATCACGATATCGCGGCAAAGGTCGTTAGATGATCTACACCATCCTACACTGAGACAAAATAAGCCACTTTCAGATAATCTACGAACGTCATGCCCACAAGGCCACTAGGTTCGTTACACTTCTGCAACTTGAGAATCAGCTTCCTCCTCTTTAGATTTCTTCTTTTTCAGACGTATTGCATAAACCGGAATGGAAGGATGATGGTCATACATGCATGATGGCATCGTGGATAGAAAGGATCATGATTATGGTAGGAAACATGATGTTTGTCAGGCAAAGTAGAAAGCATCTGAGTAAGGTCAGTGGTTTTGGCAAAAACTTTATATATAGAGTCAAAACCTTCAGCAACTTGGAACTTGAGCAGCTTCCTTTGAATATCTGGTCTCTTTCCCAAACCATTGATGAAAGCAATGACTAGAAAAAGGGTTGGAATTGTGACTTGAGCTCTTTGGCACCTGCTCATGTATCTACTAAATCTTTCTTTGTCTTGATTCACACTTTCCCCATGTATAGAAAAAAACTTTGCAACTCATTAACCGAATCTTTTGGAGCAGCCAACTTACCAAACCTATCCAAGAACTTCTTGACAAGCTCATCCCATGAGGTGGTTCCCATTAGCTTTTCATAAGTTAACCAAACACCAACCTCACTCTCTTCTTTGAAGCACTTTTCAAATTCTGAAAGCTTAGCACCCTTTTTTAAAACCATAACCCCTGTAATAATCTTCAAATACTAGTATAGCGTGTTCCGGCGATGTCGCATTATTCATGGACACATGAAAGGGATAGATGCAATAGTTGATGGAAGGAATGGAGCGGGGATTGGGGTGGGATAAAATGGAATAGAATAGAAGAGAATATGATTTTATCGTCCACTCGAGACCAACCGCCTATGGGACCCAAGTACAAAGAGAGAGCAGCAGACGATATTACTACGAGGATTAAAAAACCCGCCAAGGGTTTTCGGAGAAAACCTTAGTAGCAATAAGGATGCTGACATACCGCACGCTATATATATAATCACAAGTACAGCCGAGGTTAATGCCGGACGTAGGGGCATAACCGAGTCCGCGTATCCATTACCTCCCCGGAGGTACGATCCCAACAAGCCCACAGAGGCCGTGCTCGCGAGCTCATGCAAGGCCCGATGGGGCACAACTAACCGAGCATCACCGAGCCCTGGATATGCTGGTACCGGACAGGCCTCGAGGGCGTGACTTTCATCCTCAATGGCTGCTGACCTGACTCGCATTGACTCGGCCCTCACGTGGCTCCCGAATCCATCTCCCCTGCCTCAATGCGGTGGTGTGCACTGTCGCGAATGGAAGCAATCACTGCGCTTTTCATGGGTAGATGGGTGCTGCAGGTGGTGTGGGCCCCTCGTGAGCATGGGATTAACCTTTCCGCCGTCGATAATTTGCCACCTTGACATGTGATGAGGGCCTCTGCATCCCAAAGCTTGGCCATGAAGCAAGCATCCAATCTTGCTTCAAGGGCGGCGCGTTTCCTTCGGTGTATGCACCGGTCCACATCGTGCCCTCGCACATTCCATAGCGAGAACCACCGGGCTTGCTTGTCTTTTCAAAGGGGCTTTTGAGTCGCCAAGGGCCCATCGCCATTGCCAAAGCAAAAGGTTGGGCAGCGGGCTTCATCCATAGCCACCACCTTCGGAAGTAAATAATGTGACGTTCAAGCGCAGCCCTCAGAATGGAAGGAAGCCTGCCTCACGGAGAAAGATCGATATGGGACCGTGGACTTCACTCCCGGTGCTGCGGGCCAAGAAGGCCTACGTACTGCTCTAGATCATTCCAAGTGGTGAGGGATATCAGCCCCCCCATACGCCCCCATAGGGAGGACCGGTTCAACTAAGGCCCCGAACAAGTGTGCATGGTCCCCATGCATACTGACCTTTGTGCCAGGGATTGTTTTGCATTGCATCTGAGGGGCTTTCCGACTGCGGTGACCCGTAACGATGGATGCATCCCGGTGTGTGGTAGTAGAAAACTTCAATGCCCAAATACTTATAAGATCGAGCCACCTCCACTACCCGTCCCCGGTAAGTGAATGAGGGAAGGCGTGGTGCTCTGGATGATGGGACCAGCAAAGCACCCTTGTCTTGGCCAAGTTAACTCTCATGTCGGTGAATTGGCGGAAAGTGTCCAAAGCATCCGGTGGCGTTACATGTCCTCTCGGGGTATATGCGGCGGTGTCAACATCATCGGCATATATGAGTTGCATTATGTGGTGCATCAATCGGCGCCTCCCCGTGCTTTCGGCTAGCCATTCTTCTAGGCGGGGTCAATGTACAAGCCGAAGAGCGTCGGGGATAGAGGGCAGCCCTGGCGCACCCAATGCTACTAACAACGGGCTCCCCGGCAAGCAGTGAGACGACCGGAGCAAGCCTCAGATGATAGTCAGATATAGCATTACGCAAGTCGACGGGGTCCCTAGGCGTGTCTCAATCGTCCCCACAACTTATCCCGAGAGCGGGTGGTCAAAAGCCTTTCGCGAAATCCACAAAACAACGGTCTGATTCTTATGTTGATTCCGGCTATCCTCTATGAGTGTTCGCAGAAGAAAGATATGGTCAATAGTAGAATCGGGCGGAAGCCTGCTGCGTGAGAGCCCCGACTTCTCCATCCTCTGCCCAAAGTGTCGGTCATTTGCTCAAGAATCCCCAAGCAACTTGGCAAAGACGAGAACCCACCATAATGGTACGATAGTTGGTCTGGTACGTGGGGTCCCCCTTTGTATATGGGCACAACTCTCTGGTAGTCCAAAGTCGGGGGAAGCCTTCTTGCAATGCCCCCGCTTGAAGAGTCTTTGTGAGAACCCACCATTGGGGCGCCCCACTTGAGAAGCTTCGCATACCATCCAAATCTGCCGCCTTTCACATTGGCGAAGCGTTGCCCATTATGACATCCCTTCGGTAATGACCCGGTTACTAGGCACAATGCAGCGAGGAGATGCGGTGCCGAATCCCATTGGGTCATACAGTACGCAAGTAAGTATCTCACCCATTGTTCCCCGGGTAATATTTCACGTAGGCCGCATGCGAGGCTTACTCAAGACCTTTCTCGTAAGGTCCTAGGGTGGCGGCCTAGTAGACCAAACATCACATGCTGGTGCTCGCGAAGGTACACAGCTTTCTTGGTCTTGAGGAAGGAGCGGTATTGACCGGGCCGGTCGGGCGGGTGAATGGTGGGGTCCAACACTTGGCGAGCCCTCGTTTCAAACTCCCACATTATCTGCCATCCGAACCCGGTGATTCTGCGGGGAAGGTGGTTTGCAGCCCATTGGATCGTCGAGATCGGCCTCTCCCAAAGCATCGTCCCCTACCCTCGAAGAAGAGCTGGTTACCGTGGCCGTCATTTGTTGAAGTGTGGGGAGCTGTAGCACTCCGCGGCTCATGCTCAAGCATCCTCGCATAGACCGCCGCGATGATCATAGTCCGGGCAGCCCCAGTGGTACATGGGGTGTTGGGGCAATGGGTGCTCGGTTGGCCTGCCAATCTATCCGCGCAAAACGGGCTGATGGTCTGAAGTCCACTTCCCCGTCCGGCCACGTGCCGGCGACACCGGCGAGTGATCAAGGGTGTAGGCATTGCTCGCCTCAAGCAGCGTAATCCACCACACCGGTGCCGCCCCACAGTTCTCACGTCTACAAGTGAAGCTACCGGAGGGCGGCCAATCGGGTGCCGACCCATTGCAAATGACCGGGTCAAAGATATCTTGCCCAGCAATAGCAAAATGCCGGGCCATACCGCAAGTCACCCCGCCGTCATCGGCGACCTTTTGGCCAAACCACCTCTGCGGGGTCCATTTGCAACACATCCCTCGACTAGAGGTGCGAATTTTGGGATCACGTCACTTGTCGCGGCGCATTGAAATCTCCAAGCAACATGACCTTGCCCAATTGTGCATACTGGCGTATGTCATCATATAGATCGACATAGGGCTCCCGGCACATCCACATCAAGTGCGTCGCGGTAAAGTTGCTCTCGGCATGTGGGAAGTAGCAAGCCGCCACAAAGAGGGCTGCCATGCCATCGCCGCGTTCACCCGCACTACTGTGTTGTGCACTTTGTCTGCCCGCCCTAGGGGAGGCCATTGGGCCAAAAGGCAATGCGGTAGTTACATGCAATTCCTCCGTCCTCTCGTTTCTGCGGTTGCACTCATTGAAGAAGGCGGTTTGGTATCTGGCAAATCGGTAGCTCAGGACCCGGCATGTTCCCATGTTCCATGAGGGAAGATAAGGTCCATGTCCATGGCGGCGGAATTGAGACTGTCCCCTTACGCCCACGGAAAGCCACGGCAATTCCAGGATACCACGCGGCCGAGGCCCGCGATCCCTATTTAGTAGCATGCATCGCCACTTCAGTCCGGTGGTAGTGGTGGTCCCGGGGAGTGGAAGATGTGGATGCCTCAATGGCTGGGCCCCTCGAGGGGACTTCGAGGGGCCTGAGTGCCTACATCCTGTTTGTTTGCACAATTCCCCGCATCCTTCCCCAGGACCAGCCCGTGCCCCTCCATGTCGCGGCGGTCCCCTCGACTTTAGCGAAGCTCACGCCGGGTCTCTTCCTTGTGCTGGCGTCAAGTCCCGGTCCAACGTCTGAGCCGTGCCCTTCAACTTCCTACCGCCTTGGGATGGCCACTTTTCGCCTGCACGCTCTCAACTGTGGAAGATGACCACCGGGCGACCGGAATTCCATGGCGGCTTCGCCTTTCCAATGGTCCACGCAGTCTTGGGAACATCATCCGGTCAAGATCCGTTAATGCGTCGGGGAAGTGAGATGTTCTCCCCGACTCCTCCGTCGAACCTCGCACTACCACATTCTTGGCTCCTCGCGTCTGTTCTGGGAGTTCTAGGCTGCACAGTGTTGATTTGGTGGGTGAGGCATATGGCGTGGCGATGCACAGGTGGTGGCGGCCCGGCGTGTCACGATGTCCCATAGCAGGAATTGTTGCGAGGTTGGCCATCAGCCAGGTTGTGGGTGTCAGCGGGGTTGGTGTGTTCTTTCTTTGTGGTTTACGTTCTCGGTCGGAGCTCGGCTCTTGCGGGGATGTTGTCATGTCTTGCCATCTCCGGCGTGCAATGGCGAGTTGCTCATGTGCCTCCGGCACGGAGGCCCTTGCCTTCTTTGGCAGGCAGCGACAGCAATCTGTAGCTCGATCTGTGCTGCTAAATCCTTACTCGAAAGGCGCTCACTTACGCGGCTGTAGCTTCCAAAGCGGCTGGACTCCTTATCTCCCACGGTGGCAGCCTCGCGGCTTCGGCCGGGAGGACTTTTGTGCTCGATGGCCTTAGCCTCCTCAACCTGCGGCACGGATCCGAGGCAGTTCTGTGTGTCCTGCTCTACCGGTTCACGTCTGCGTCCCGGCTTCCATGGCTGCCAACCGCGGTGTCTACCGCCCCCTCATATCGCAAGCTCTGGCGTTTAACATACGTCAAATTGTAGCAAGTGGATGCTATCATCTCGCTTTGTCGTCGCGATCCTCCAATTACGTGATTACGTCGTTTTTTCGGCACCAATTTGCTGCGCCCAACATCGAGAGATGTTATGTTCTCCACCTCAGCCGGGAGGCGCAAAGGCGTGCCTTTGTTGGCCTCAACCCTGGTCACGGATCGCGGCTCCAAGGTTGTTGGCCCGGATTGCACCGTGGCCGGCCACGCTGTGTCCGGTCGGCTGGAGCCTTGGCCGAACCTCCCCTCTTCATGGAAGGCGTCTCTCCCTGCGCGAGGCCTCTTCCTTGGTGGCCCCACTTCATGGTCTTCCCAGGAGGGGCTGCTGCGTGGGGTCAGCCGGTGGTTGGTGTGGTTGGGCCTTCCGGGATGGGTTGGTGTGGTGCAGGGTAGCTCACCAAGCAAGTGTGGGTCCACACACGGGATTGTGTCTGTGGCCATGACTTGGGGGTATGACTTGGGCCACGCGACAACCGGCCACAAAACCCTAGCACCCGGAAAAGTGCAGATTTGAGCACCGAAACAAAGACACGCCTGCAGGTATCATACACCGTTGGAAAGCTCTCTGAACCAGCTTTCCAACAAGCCCAAGCAATATGAAAATCGACAATCGTATGTGAGAGATACGATCCAGGTGGAAGTGTCTACCGGTTGCCACGGGAACCCTAGCACATACCGGCAAAGTGCCAATTTGAGCACAGAAACAAAGCCAAGCATGCGGGTACCATACACCGTTGGAAAGATCTACGAACCAGCTTTCCAACAAGCCCAAGCACATGAAAATCGACCTGGGATGTGAGAGATATGACCGATCAAAATTCTGCCGCAAAGGCAGAGACCAATCGAATACTTACTAAAACATACGCGCCAATCCCTATATTGGTGTGGGACTTTCATCAACAACACCATCAGGAATTAGGGTATGAATTAGTAAAATATTCTCACAACCTTCAATAAGAGTACAACGCACACCTTTCAACACCGCATGGCCAAGGCCAACAACGGCATCAGGCGAGGGCTATACTTCTCAAAGAAGGAAGAAGATGGGCTGCCACAAAAACCCTAGCACACAGCCCGGAAAAGTGCAGATTTGAGCACTGAAACAAAGACAAGCTTACATGTATCATACACCGTTGGAAAGCTCTCTGAACCAGCTTTCCAACAAGCCCAAGCACATGAAAATCTGACACCGGATGTGGGAGATACAAAGAAATAGATGTCGAGCATGTGTAAACTATAGTATGTGTGTATGGAATGGGGAGTGGAAGATTTGGATGGCGTTGCCTATGTTTTGTAAGTGTATTCATTTGAGCAAATATGCAAAATGGTTGTGTGTGAAAGCACATTGCACTTACAACAAAATCATCATTGCAAGATACTGGGTGTTCTAAACTATCTATTTTTTTAATTTTTTTTAATGGGGGACAATGGACGTGGAAAACTAACCAAATCATGATATACACAATGGGATAAAAGTGGTGCAATATGATTATAGTTCAAAAAATGTTGTGGAAGATGTCGAGCAACAGTAAACATGTGGTCAATTGAGGTGAAATGATCACACAATGTAATGCATTTGTGTGATTAAATGTAGGGATATGCATCCATGACAAATGATATCAAATGTGACAATACTATAGTGGGTGTAATAAATAATTCTCTAAAATATCATGTACATGCCAATTCCAATGGCTACAACATGGCCAACACATAAAATATCTAATTTTACAAAGAACTCTATGCTTCATATGCACTACGTTATAGCCAATAATGGTCATAAGGTGTTCTTTCAATTTTAGTAAGGATCGAATGTCAAGTACCTTATGATTATTTATGATTATTTGATGCCAAACCCAAAGTATTGTTTGTCAATTTATTTGGTTGTTAAAAGAGACTAATAAGATCGATACAACAAACTGTTCACCTAAGAATTAAATGGTATACTTCATTTTATTGATGAGAGATAGCTACAACTGCGCCACACTTTAACATTACTTAGAAACCATTATTTGCACTAAAATGGGGAGCAAGACAATGGTGTAAATTAAACGGCAAAAGAAATTGATCCTTGTTTTCTGCAACATCTTTGCTTTCAGTCGGCATCTTGGTAGTAGTTAGACCTAAAACCACATTTTTCATCCTAAGCGGCTTATCGCTAAATTACTTTCAGCTTGAATCTATGCTAGCTCCCCTCCAGCTTTAGCATACCCAAGACTCTTTCCAGCTTGTGATCACTAATAACCTCAATTTCAGTTATAAATGTAGCATTACAGGGCAACGATCTGACAGTCTTAATTCTGCTGATCATATAAAACTTCCCTAAGGCCCTTCCACACCAGAATTCTGTCACACCTGTAAGAGGATCCAAGAATAAGTATTCTGTCACATTGGACCAAACTTATAATAAAGTCTGATGTTGATACGGAGAACATTGTTTCTCACCCAGATTCTAGGTTTCTCCAAGTTACTGGTTTGAGTTATTGTAAGTGGGGGCAAAAAGTATTGGACCCTCTTGAAATCTGTTCAAAACACGTCCAGCATCTTGTTCGACTCTAAGCTGTCAAGCAAAAACCAATCACTGAACATTGTACATCAAAAATAAAAAGAATACAGTACTTCATCTCTTAAAATAAGTGTCTTACAAAAGTCATGCTTGGCCTGCTTATTACAGAAATAACATAATGGAAAAACATTTGTAATTGAATCATCTGCTAACTTCTTACCGTGCAAATTGATTAAGTATTTCAAAAGGAGCTTCAGAGTAGCCAAATGCATGCCTGGAACCATCATTGTTGGATTAATATATGAAAGACCCAAATCAGAACAAAAATAGCCACTTTTCTGGAACATCCAGATATCTTTAAAGCCATATGGATGGATGTACCTTCAAACGATGGACTATTGCAGAAGACACTAACCTTGCAGCACATGAAGAACTTTAGAAGACGTGCTTTAAAACTGCCTCTACCTGCAGTTAAAACTACTCCTACCACTCATACTAAAGGAGTTACTGAAGATCCTATCCTACTCTTACAGTGAATGGTTACAACAAAAAGCTTTGCAATCGATTTGGCCACCTGAAGGATGCAGATTTGGTGGTAGGTGCCATTTCGCACATGGGGAGAGCGATTTATAAATCACCCTTTTAACAGTCTGCCTCAGAAACCCATGCAAGTGGCTCTACATAACAACATCAATATGCTGTGGAGGGCCTACACCTTCAGGAATGCCTGTAGCAGCAACATTTGGCAACATATCCATTTACAGGGTGAGCATAGATTTGGAGACCATAGCTTCATAATCAATGTAGATGTATTTAAATAGCCTAGAGTTGAGAAGCTTAATTACTGCCAGCTTGTAAGAAGTGCATCACCTTGGTAGCTTCAAACATGCTTGATGACTGCATTTCTTGTTAATAGCTTGTAAGATATGCATGCCACCTTAATGCCAGTCAGGATCTCAGGTTTATAGCTTCCAACATGCTTGATGACCAAATGCTGCACTCAAGGCAGGCCATCATTTTTTAATGTTTTCCTTTTCCTAAACAAAATTCAAGTAAGAAACCATATATTTCAGTATAATGACAATGACAGCTTTCTCAATATAATGACAATGACAGCTTTCTCAATATAATGATAATGACAGCTTTCTATAGCAGCATGTGTGTGAATAATGATCGTTAGAGCGCATGCCCTATAAAACATGGAGATACTTACAGATTCTTTCTGCATTTATTCTTCTCCAGTCTTCTTTATGTGCTAGTAACAATGCATACGCTAACCTAACCTGGCATGTAACAGAACTGAAAAGCCCTATAGAATTTTAGATACAGTCAAAGTCAAATGCACATCAGCGCGAAAAGCAAGAATGTGCTTTGGCTGCACATCATCTATGGACTCTAGAAAGTTTCATTGCAGAAATAATAGAAGTGATCCATTCTCACAATAGTAGATATGATAAAAAAATTGCATATTCTTGGGTATATCCAACAGCATAAGCATAGACATCAAAAGAACAATAAGTAGAACCTCCAGAGAATACCTCATGCACCCAATGAACAACTGATTGCCAATCAACTTACCATTCTAGGATAGTCAAGAAAATTGTGAAATCACAGTTTAAAACATCTCTTATATAGACAGCAGAAAATTTGGAAACAAAGCATGATAAGAAATAGCAACAAAGAAAATCTCAAATATACCTTTTGTGATGGAACATGAGCAAGCAAGGACCCGAACTTCTAATTGTTCTTTCCTTATAAATTGCTCTTTTCTTGATAGTTCATCAAGAACCGCTTTGGTTTCAATAAAAAAGCGGCATCTACTACCTGCAGATTAAAATAATAGGGGTCAACATCACATGTAGAACATGATCGTGTCATTCATGTAATCAGATCAAAATAAGCTTAGAAATCGAGTCCAATCTCCTATCTTATAATTATAAACAGTTTAAATACTCAAGAGGGCAATGAGGATGAGGGTTTGTGTTTGTACAGTTTCTAGGTGAGTACACACAATCCCGGGATCAGATAGGCTCTGACAAAAAGATCTGCTTCAGATAAAACTCAAAGCAAGGACGAGTGGCCATTTTTTCACGTTGGAGCTCAGTTAGAACAGCTAAAAGATCAACCTTGAGCAACTGACACTTTTGTCTTCAGAAGCTCCGTTATGTGGTTTGCATCATCCTGGTACCTTCTTAAATCCCGCACTACTTGTTGCACTTCCCTGCTCAAACCCTTCCTGCTGCGCCATAGCGGTCCTCGAGGCCTTGGTAGCCTTTCAGCTTTGAAGGCTGAAATCAATAAGAGTATGATGGAGTAGGAATGGAGGCAAAAGAAATTATGAAGGGCAATTAAGGAGATAAAAGTGAGAATGCAAAAAAAGAGGGAATGATATCTTTGAAACAAAGGCTTGAATGGGTTTTTTTTTTTTTTTTTTTTTGAATAAGCAATGTAGTGATACTTGAAGGAAATGGCAAAGGTAATTATGGCAAAGTGAGCATGGCAAAGGAATAAACAATAGGTGTGAGAGCAATATTGGTGCAAGAATGGAGGTAGTGGGGTGAAGTAAAAAGCTAAAATTAGAAACTATATACCATGAGGTCTTCCAAACTCTATCTTCCAAACTTCAAATAGCATCTTCCAAACTTCATATCCCAGATTATTCTAGAGCATGTCCTTGGCTAAGCCTTTGACCTTAAATGAAGTACCTCTCGTGATGTTTGACCTTGAATATTTGACTTTAGATGGAGCACCTTGGTCTTTCACATCAATGTTGACTAACAAGTTCTTCCAAACTTGGACCTAGTCTTACAAGATAAGTTGACATAGCTTTAATGCATAGACCAACAATTAGTGTGTTGCCCTTTGGGGGCAACACCTAGGAATTCTAATTCTTCCATCTTGTAAAAAAAATCATGATATGAGAAATCTATCGCAAGAAGAATTAGAAAAATCTATGGAAGAATTTTTGAGAAATAATTCCTTAAAGTTTGAAGTTCAGAAGTTCTTTATGGACCCGGTTAGGTCCCCCGAGGGTCAAAATTTTGAAAATTCATAGTACTACTCCACTTTTTGAAAAAATGAAATCCATTTAGCAAGACGTGTAGTACTTAGTATCTATTTCCATTGAAAAATAATAGTATCTTCACATTCTTATTCTATTCCAAATATCATGGATATGAAATGGTCCTGGATGTCTGTTTTTCAGAAATTCCTTAAGGACCTGACTGGGTCTCTCAAGGATTGAAATTATGATTTGCTCATTGATACATCAATGAAATAAAAAATGAGTAGCATTTGTAAACTACATTCATAGAAAATTAATGTTATCTTGAAATTTGTATTCCATGTTGAGTGTCGTGAGATCATATCATATCATATCATCGAAACCATTGAATTGAGTGTATTTCAAGGTGCGATTGGGCCAAACTTGTGAAGAATTTTATTTTGCCATTGAATATGGTGGTACAACTTCGAGTTAATCATACAATTCAGGTGTTCATATTTAAAATCTCATAAGTATCATGAAGAACTAGTTCGTAATATGGGGAAGGGATTGAGGGACCATATGGGTTGATGAACCCAAATAGGTCCCTGAGACGACTCTAGTGCTAAGTATATATTGTCCAACTCAATGATATGTTTAGTGGTCTTGCTCATAATGCTTTTGCTAAAGAACCAAAATAAAATGAGAGAGAGCCATGTATGTATTATCCTACTCAAGGTACATACTAAGTATGTATTGTCCATCTCAATGATATGTTTAATGGTCTTTCTCATAATGCGTTTGCTAAAGAACCAAAATAATATGACACACATTGTGTTGCCGACTTAATGACCAAGAATAGAGTTTTGAAGAGAAAAGCTACATATTTGCATCACCATGGAAAAAATGGGTGCTAATTTGAAGAAGAAATATTGATTATGGTGATATTTTGTGCTCTCCCCATGGTGACACACTTATTGAAATATTATTAGATCTAGAAAGTCTCCTCAAATTTTTGTGCTCACCTTTTGTGCTATGTGTACGGCAAGGATTGAATAATTTTTAATGGTTCAGATTTGGATGAAAACGTACAAAAGAAAGGGACATGAATGCAAAACTATTTCTTTTGTGCCTATTCTATGCCACATATTCTAAACGATATGCACCCTAGACCATTACAGTCATCGGATCCATCAATATGGCCCAGATCGTATGTTAGAGCCTCTGGGCACCTCTTATTTCGCTTATGGTCACTTATGATTGGAGGCCCCTATGATTTTGAAATATGAAATACGAGTTCACCTAAGGTTTTGAGAGAATATCGAACCTCTATACGTCTTTGCCGAAGATTTTAGAATATGAAAT
Organism: Isoetes taiwanensis; assembly: GCA_021234155.1. NCBI lineage: Eukaryota > Viridiplantae > Streptophyta > Lycopodiopsida > Isoetales > Isoetaceae > Isoetes > Isoetes taiwanensis. The sequence goes on along the minus strand of JAJEKV010000878.1, from coordinate 39,042 downwards.
ACAGGGACTGAACCTCTACCAAAATAACTCAATGTCTTAATAAGGCTACTTTAACCAATATACCCAGTCAGCTAATGTGATTATTTTCTATCTTCCATTTATGTTTTTTGGATTGCCCCTAGGGGGGCAAGCCCTTGTCCACGTGGGTTTATGGCATATTTCAGGTATATGCCAATATATGCCAAGGATATACCAATAAACTGGCTATAAATCGGTGGTGGCCCCTCTTGTTGTTAAGAAGACCATTTTGAAACGGGGCCGACCGGTTTTGTCATATCCATTCTGGTGCCCTTCTCTTCAATTCTTTAGAAAATGAATTTATACTTGGGTCTGTCGTTGGATTTGTTGAATTGGGTCTGTCGTTGAATTTGTTGAATCTTTTGGAAACGGTACTTGGCTTGGTGGAAATGGTATATTATGTCATCTGTTTGAAGAATTTGTCGATGGGTTTTGGGTATAATCCTTGAAGAATGGGCAGATTGGACCAACCCAAGAAAAAATCGAGCCAGAATGAGCATTTTTTTATAAGAAATGGCGTTTCTATCCATTTTTTCGCTTTGTTCTTGATTTTTCACATTGGGTGATGTTCATTTGCTAAACCCAATTGATCTTATCCAAACCCATATCTGCTTCTATCTGCAAATAAGAAATAATCGCTAATGGGTTAGGCGGATGCTTCATATAAAACGGGCACAACCAAAGAAAGAACAGAATGGGTTGGGTTTTGCTCATTCTCATTATTTGTACGGAATCATAATTCATCGCACAATGGAATGTAGATATGTAACAGAGCATGATTAATCATACACTACCTCAACAGAATCATTCATTCATCTCAATCGCTGCAAAAAAATAAAAATGTGGGTAGGATTTTACAGGATATTACCCGCATTGCCAATCCAAATCGAGTTTATCCTTCTGCAGAATCCGCAAAACTAGATCATCCATGCAAAATCCAAGCTCGAATAAAAAAGGGGCTTCTTACTCGGCCCTTTGTATTGCAATGGAAAAAAGCCAAGTAGGCGCAAAAAACACACAAATCATGAGGCGTAAGAAACCACGGGGAAAAAGGTCGCTAATCCAGTTGGTGTCGGACGTACCCATAATCACACGAGACAAAATAAGACAGTCTCTTGGCATAAAAAAAAAATGTTATGATGCTTTCAATCACGTCTCAAACTAGCATCGCTTTCTTGGAGTGAAAACGATTCTGCTTTTGCCATAGCCGAAACAAAGCTAAACTCTGGAATACTGGCTAGAATCAGAGACTAAAGGTATCAGTAAATTCGAACATTCTGAGTAATGCGGGCAAATAAACAATCCCTTACAAGCATCAAAATCAAGAACATGGGGTTATATAATGTGCTTTCTCGGGTTTAGCGAGGTCGGGAGGTATGTAAATTTTTCTGTCCAAAAGCGAGAAAAAAATTATATTTTGGTGTGACCCACTTCGCCAAATACTATAGATCTATCAAACACACAACCCACTAAACCGTATGCATTACATATTTAGATTCCTCCAAGAAACAAACATTTGAACGACAAAACGGGGCATTTTTTTTGCATTTGGCATGAAGTAGTGGATCAATCCCAATCAAAAAACTTTTGTCATGGAGGAGACATTTTGGCTTTGGCTATGCATCAATGTTTTGCTCCTCTATAAAACTTGCTCCTCATATGTTTGAAGCTCTCAGACAAAAATCCATCCAGGAGGTCTTCAAGGAATTCTCTCATTTCATGGGTAAGGAAACATGTATTTCTTTATGCTTTTGCAAAAAATTGTTCCATGACAAGGACCGAAGATTTCTTCAGACCAATCGTTATAAAGTCATTGTATCAAGTATTGTATTGTTTTGAAGTAGCAATTTTGATTGATTGTGAAAACACGACTTTCAAGTATGATTTAAGCCACTTCCGTCGGGACGGGACACGGAGGCAACCCTTCGTCGGCGACACCTTGTTTTATAACAACCCATTCAATTGTTTTAGGATATATGGTCTATGGTTTTAGGAATTATCATTTTTACATCCATATCAAATCCGCCTGGAACCCCCTGTTATTTTGCTACATATCAAAATCCCCCTGGAACCCCCTGTTATTTTGCTACATATATCGCGCTTGAGTGTTGATGCAGACTAAGTCGTCATTGCTAATGCATGATGCCTTTCTGTTTCAGTCAAGCGATAATAAGGATTGTATGAGTATCTGGTGGTGATTGTGTGAAAAATTAATATTCTGTGAGAAACGATCTGCTGAAATCTCTTGCGAATTTTAGGAGCCTTAATTTGTAAGTGCCCTATTCTGCATTTGTATCAGAAGGCCGAATCTGCCATCTATGTCTCTGTAATTAATATTTGTGCTTGGTTCCTGTAAGAAGTTATATAGAAATATTAAGGAAATAAAATAACAACTAAACTTAAGAATCGGATCCATCTGTACCTGCTTTATTGCTATCTGAACCACCATATCTGACCTATGCTTGCTTGAATCGAGTCCCAATCTGCCATAGCTCAGATTTCCCTGTTCTTTGCAAGAATCTGAACCTCAATAGCTTCTGCTAGACCTTATCAGAGCAATAATATGGTATGTTGCTTGCTAGATTACCGCAATAGCTTCTGATGGACCTTATCAGAGCAAAAATCGGGTCTGTTCCTTGCCAGAAAATCGCCTCTATTTGGAAGATTGAACCTCCAAAAAAAAGAAAAAGAAAAAAATAGAGGTAAGGAGGATTGTCAATTTTGCGAGTTGTGACAGCTGCCAGGCATGATCATTATGGGTCGGGTTGCTACCTAGCTGCTGCCTAGCCTTGTTCGCTGCCCTATATCAGGTTCTTTTCTTTCCTATTATTTCCTTGCTTATTCGATATAAGAGGAGAACCCTAAATAATATTAAACGAATAATTTCCTTAAGGCCATAACTTGATATTTTGAGTCCACTATTATTATATATACAAGAAATTTACCGCGGTGGCCAAGGCCGCCGCGAACATTTCTTTAGTTCCAACTCTATAAGGTTGGACTAACAAAAATTGAATCCATGTTTTTGTCTTATGTTTTGGTGCCCATGGGATAAATCATTTTTTCAGTTCCAACTCTATAAAATTGGGACTTACCGTAAGCAGACCCTGCTTTATCTGAGCAAATAGATATTCCTTCCTTATCTGATAGCAAATAGACATTCTAAATATTACCATCATTGAATGCAATAACTAGACTTTAAGTAAATCAATACAAAAAATACACAGGAATTGAACCTGAGTTCTTGCCTTGTGTTTTAGTGCCCATGAGTAGATGATGAACTGATTACACTATCAGTATGTAGTTTATATGTTTTATGATGAGGTAGGCAAAGGGTACCAGGCAGGGTCGGAAAAGGAAAGGCAGGCATGAGGGTTTTACTAGATAGAATATAAGGCATGTGTCTATGATTACGCAACGTTCAAGTTGTGCCCCGATTTAGGGCGATTAAATGGATGTGATTACTGGCGAAAGGCCCGTGCACGGCTTTACGGAGCTCTGCGCCCGGTATGAGTAGATGAAGAAAAGTACAACGAAATTTGAGTAGAAACCGGAGCAATGGTGGAAATAGGTTCAAGAACATCCAAGGTTCTCCAATTACTTTTGTTTTTCTTTTGAATCTTCTTTCTTGAACAGGGGCCTGAGCACGTTGGCGGACAAAAGCTTTAATGCAACCATGGATCAAGATCTTTGATTATATGAGATGATTTTTTGCAAACTTATTCCACATGATTTTTATTAACTACTAACACCTCTACGGGTATCTTAAGAGCCTATTGATTTGTATATAGGTTCTAATTGGATAATCTATCCCGGCTTCCCATACAGTTTCTAATTGGATAATCTACCCCCGGGCTTCCCATACGGTTAATCTATCTCGGGCTTCCCATAGAGGTTCTATTTCGATACTCTATCATCAAATTTTTATTGAGTGTCCTGAAACAAGGCTGATCCACATTGCCTCTGCTGATGATACTACTTAGTGGGCTAAGGTCTAAGCAGCAATGAACAGATGAAGCACAAAACAGATGAAGCAATTCGACACGAAAGAAATAGGATGCATGCCTTATACCAAGAGGAATATGGAGCGGCATACACTAGAAATGTAATGAGGAACCTCAGCCATCTATCTCTATTTATATCCAGAGGAATCGAAATAAAAGCTTACACATAGACTTTTTTAAACAGAATCTTTGATAAATCTGAACTGGATCCTCCACCACTGCCAGATACAATTATATTGCCACGAAACAGGGCTTTCAAATCCTGGACATTTGCATGCAAATCTGCCCACTATTCTGTAACCGATTTAATCACGAAGCTATTAATTATCGGTTTCAAGGCTCTGCCATCATCTCCAGATATGGATTTTCATGGGAATCATGGATACCGAAGATTGGATAGAGGATACCGAAGGTTTGAACAGCTGTACGATGCCGGAGCTAACTTGACCATTACAGATCCATCACACTTGACAGCTGTATCTGTACATTTCACATCATACAGCTTGCTGGCCGCATCCAATAGATCACAGATCTAAATCCGATTTTGTTTTTTATTTGAACCACAAGTTTTTAAAGACACTTGTTGAAAATTTGTGTAACGGGCCCATGGTAGACCGCTCGAGTATTCGAACCTTGAATGTGCCTGTGGGGCGTTCCCGAGACACCGGCATAAATGGGTAGAAGCGACTACTCATAAACGTCTAAACGGTTTGGCCAAGTTGGTTAAGGGCATGTCGGTTAAGAACATTACAGTTTGTTATCGAGCATGTCTCGAGTTCGAGTCTCCATGGGTGCCTATATGCATGGGTAATTTGCAAGACTTGGTAATCTTGTGACATGGTATGAATACACATGGTATAGCCTTGGATGCTCGAGGGCGAGCATAGTTCTAGTGGGAGAGCACATGCGGGCCCATGGTAGACCCGCTCAAGTATTCGAACCTTGAATGTGCTTGTGGGGGCATTCAGAGACACCATAAATGGGTAGAAGCGACTACTCATAAACGTCTAAACGGTTTGGCCAAGTTGGTTAAGGGCATGTCGGTTAAGAACATTACAGTTGGTATCAGAGCAGGTCTCGAGTTCGAGTCTCCATGGGTGCCTATATGCATGGGTAATTTGCAAAGACTTGGTAATCTTGTGACATGGTATGACATACACATGGTATAGCCTTGGATGCTTTCGAGGGCGAGCATAGTTCTAGTGGGAGAGACCGCTTGGGGCCCATGGTAGACCGCCGAAGTATTCGGGGGCGAGCATAGTTCTAGTGGGAGAGATGCTTGGGTCCATGGTAGACCGCCGAGTATTCAAGGTTAGTGGGAGAGGCATAACGAGTCCATGGTAGACCGCTCGAGTATTGAACCTTGAATGTGCTGTGGGGGCGTTCGAGACACCGCATAAATGGGTAAAGCGACTACTTATAAACATCTAGACGGGTTTTGCCCGGTTGGCCGGTTAGGAACGTTATAATTTGGCCTAAATGTCTTACAAAACGATAAGCTTGCGTGGCAATCAAATAGGAATCAGACAAAGATATTCTAAAAGAATCTTGCCTATCACAGTTATATAGTTTAGAAAAGAAAAAACAAAGAGAGAGAGAGGGGGGAGAGATGTTAATTTGTATATTTGTTAATTTTGTAACGCCGTGGTTTATGATACAACTATAGTGGATGTTGATACGTTGGTAATAATAGTGCGAGCGATTGCTCTTGAACTTAAGTTCGGTGCTTGGGGCTTTTGTAGCACACACATCATCCTTCCCTGCTAACACGCTAGGCTTGTTATAGAGAGCCATATCACATGGACAATATAGGCAAAAGGTTAATTATAAAGGGTTAAAGAATGAATCTCTGCGCAACATCTTAGCCAAGCTCTCCCAATTTTGCTCTGCAAAATCTGAGACAATTCAAAACGCTTCCCTTCAAATTTTTATCTCAAACCTTGCTTGTCTTTGTAGTGTGCATCCTTCGTGCGTGCTTGTCCTTGGAGTGTGCACTCTCTTTGCTATGTGATTTCTCGATCTTAAATATTATACCCAACTCTCTTGATGTCTTGTCAATCGTCATTTCATGAACTTTGTGATAAGTCAGTTCAAGCAGACTTTAGACTTTTAAGTAATCTGCAACCTATACACAAAACCAACCACTATGAGGCAAGAATGAATTAGACAAGTAAAATTACAAAATGGTCTAGAAAAAGTGGAAAGAAAAAAACTGTGGACATACATAATAATTAAAAGTAGAGCGGATGAAGCAAAAAACCGTGATACCTCAACCGAAGGCCTTAAACCCTATCTGAAAAACTGAACTAACCACGAAAAAGCTTGAAGAGGGTATCCTTTTCAATGTCAAGGTATTTGATCCCAATTATTCATCATGATCCGCACTTTCTTTAAGCTTAGCCAGCATCAACGTGGTATTTGCGTACTCAATACCTTTGCAAGAATTTCAAATTGTAATTGCGAAAGCGGAGGAATGTCGGCGCCCCCTCCATGTTCGATCATATTTTTTATTAAGGGGATTTAAAAGCTACGGCCTCTTGAGCTCAAATATTTTTCCTTCCCGCTTGGATCTTGATCTTCCTCACACAATGATCTTCCTCATCGCTACGATTATGTCTAAACCAACCCAGTTTGATGGCTTCCATTTTTTTTTCTGCGGTGCTTGAGGATGTTAATTTAACACTTTAACTTAACACCAAGATCTCAATAGCGTGAAGGGTTTGTATTCGATAGGATTGACGGAAACAGGTTTATCCACCCTTAACACACCCCCCTCAAGTTTATAGTGATCCAATGGTTCGGATCAATCTTGATCGATTGTTATTCTTGGAGCTATAACACATTTGCTACTCCATAACACCCTAGGATGTTATGAAATGAACGGATCCGGATCGATTTTGATAATGATCGGATGGCCCAAAACTCTCGGGCGGTGTGTTAAAGGCGATAACGCCGGCCCTCAGTGTTACTTCAAAAAAATTTTTGAGCCATTTTGGCCCTCGGGTGTTACTTCAAAAAAATTTTTGGCCATCAAAATGGCTGGATTGTGCGCTCTGGCGCACCCCTCGCCATTTGATGGCCCTCAAATTTTTTTTCATAACACCCTCGGCCCGAGCATTATCTACTCCATCCGGATCCACTCCGGTTAGCAATAATATGAATCAAATACAGGGATATTGCGTTTGGGCTCAAAAACTCTACACGTAGAGACCGAATAAGCTTACAACAATGGTTTTTAGAAGAAAGGAATAACTACTCTTAGAGTTTGTGAGCAAATTCTTAGATTCGGCTGTTGTAAATCGGCAACTGAGAACAGATTTTCGAAGGTACTTGCAGACTCTTGATCTGGCAACAGATGTCGATATTCAGATCCTCCAAAAGCCATTCTTCACCTTTTCGTTCCCTTTTCCCTTTTCGTTCTTCCCCTTTTCGTTCCCCACAAGTCGCTAGCCTGCCTTTTTAAACCCGTTGAATTAGTATATCTTCGAATTAACCTCCACCCCTCCCTTTTTTTTACCTCGACCCCATCCTTTAATTTCCACGACCCCTTCCTTGGTATAGGTTGACCTTTACAAGATATTTTGCCTTGAAATTTATGAGCCTTTATGCATGAATAATTCTCACTAGTTTGTATTGTATAATCTCTATGCCCCTTTACAAGGTGAAGATAAAGTTACCCGGTTTCCACGACAAAGATATCCCTTCCGCTGAAATTGCCAAAATCGCTTGATATATCTGCTAATAAGATCCATTGACCGGCGTCTGCCCTTAACCATTTTTTTGCTCAAATCTTTGAGCTTGAATACCTCGATCAATCGAGCTCCAAATCGATTCGAATCACTTCCATGTGGGTCAGAATGAGACGGATTAGAGGAGATAATCTATGCAAACCAAAAATCGGTCGAGCCTCGAATTGACCCGGTTTAATTGCGTAGTTTGGGCTTGAAAGGATTACTGCAAGGAAGGAATTTTTGGTGGCGATTACTGTAGAAAGGGATATCTACGCCCGCGAATCACCAAAACTGGGGTAACTTTATCTTTACCGCCCCTTCATGTATTACTAGGGAGTCATGTAAAAGTGATATTTACACACAATTTGCCATATTTCTCGAACCCATCAAGTGGACCACTCCCCCGTGCTTTCTTCATATACAAGCTTCCTAATTGTTTTAATATATAGGGGAATATGAACTGGTCTACAATTTTAGTTTTGCAACTTGTGGGCTAGACGTATAATAATGGACTTAAAAAAAATATTGGAGAGTATCATATTTATTGAACTTCAATATGGAGAACTTGGTGATCCAACTTGATTAAGGCTTTAGAAATGAATTTCTACTTATTACATCTCACCTTGCACATTAATAATGCACTTCAAAGGCATTGCTTAACTCTCACATATGCACTTAAACGGCTTAATTTAGTTCTCACAAGTAGATCTTTTTGAGAATGGAATAAACTTGCAAGTTGTGGACAAGACAAAACCATTTAAGACTAGTTATAGTCCCAGCATTGCTGGGCATAATTTGGTATCCTGTTAATGTTGAAGACCTATATAATCCATCGAAACAAACTTGTTGGAAGTATAATCCACTGAACTTAGTTTATTCAGCATACTTTTATTTGCATGTCTTTTAATTTATCACCATGTAAGGAACCTTAGGACAAAAAGATACATATTATACGTGTATTTGTACAGCAACATAAACATACATATTAATTAGCACTCCAAGTAATTGCATTTATTGATACAACTGAAGAGCCCTCTGGTTTTCTCCAAGTTTCGGATATGCCATTATGATGGCAACCTTTGGCCTTCTCCAAGTTTGGAATGTGCCATTATGATGGCAACCCCTATATGTTCACTTGGTTTTTCATCCTTAAAAAATGTTGTTAAAGATGTTTTTTTTAAGCCACCATTCTCGAATAGAGCTCGCATGAAAACGGACAAAAGCTCCCGACAGTTATAACACCTGGACCCCAAATAAAATTGTGTGCTACAGATGTTGGCTAGTGTACTTGCCGAGAGCTTATCGCCGGGATTAAAAAACCCCGCCCTTTGGTTTTCGAGGACAAACCCTAGCGATAAAATCTCGGCAAGGAACAACGCAAAGGTCGCAAACGTTCCCACAAAAAACCTACACTCTGAGAGAATACCGGTTATGCATCACCCCCGACACGCACATCACAAAAAAAAAAAACTAATAGAGAAAAAACCAGCGAAAACGGTCCGTCGCAGCGTCGCGGCCGCGACAAAAATAACATTTACACCTCGAAAAAGCGAGGGATTGGTCACGCGTGCCACGCGACAAAAAAACAATATTTACAATAATATATACATTAAGGGAGGGTGGGTGGGAGTCAAGGGAACTGCTGAGAGAGGAGAAAACGCCGATGGGAAGTCGATGAAGAACTTGCAAGAAATAGCGATCCCCAAATGAACTAGAGCCCTAGAAAATGCATGCAATGCATGCATGCATGGGAGAATGCATGCTCACCTCTTCGAGAATACCGATCCGATGGCTCGGATCGATGGCATTGTATAGTTGGTATACGCACATGCAATAACTATCTTGACATTGGTTTCGCGCAATATTCCCATTTGTTACATGAACTTGAAGTCATTCTTATTATCCCCATTTGTTACATGAACTTGGAGTCATTCTTATTATTCAACATGCTTTAACATAATGTGTATTCTTCTAATGATTCAAAGCATCCTTGAAATGATAATTAACATAATCTATGTTAACAATTCAACATTACATTGTATATATTCCTTTAAGGCGATTGACATTTTATAGTTGAAAAAACAGAAATTACACTTCTGAAACAGGACAATGCTGATATAGGTTTACATGTAGCTTTATTCTTTGAAAGACCTACTAATCTACATAGTAATCTACTTATGTTATGGAGTACGCGTAGATCTAGACGAATACATTGCAAGTTTAGAATATTTTTTCCTGTGCCACATCATTGTTCATCTTTGGCTTTATAAACAACATAACAAATTGATACAACAAGACGTGTTGGTAAGTATCAATTTAAAGATGGGACTGTACGTTTAGAAATAGAAATGGGACTGTTTAGAGTATTTTGATGCATCTTTGGTATCATTCCACTTTCTTCTATGGGGCATTTTCCTAGAATGCTGTCAAAAGCAATCCTTATTAGTTTTATTGTAATTGGACCGAAACATAAAACTAGCTTAAGGAGGATCATGCACATCCAGAATAGAATGGTTACCAGAGAAGCTTAAGTCTGGCAGACATTAATCCCTACTCAAAGTCTTCCAATGCATTTGAGAAAAATCTGCATTGCACGAAATAAGCAAAAAATTAAGAGATTGCCCACATATACAGATAACAAATGATTAAAGGCCCTTAACGCAATAGGAAAACCAATATTTGTAGGAATCTGCATGATAGTTGAAAAATCTTGGAGTCTCCACGTTTGGCCTATAATAGTTATGGGTGTGCATAGAACCAAATCCTTGAGAGATACAAACAAAGTATCTAAGAAGATTACCAGGACATAATATCATGCTATAAGAACTCATCACAAATAGGAAGTTCAGGGGCTAGTCTGCAGGATCACCCTTGCAAGCCAAATTGCATCAATCTACCACCTGCAAGCCATTTTGCATCCTTCTGGATCACCGATGGGACATGATACATACTAATACTAAAAGTTGAAGAGCATATGGGTCTTCTTTATTGGTGGTGTACAATAAAGCAGTCCAGGACATAGGGTGCTGGTTGCCCTTCAAGCTACCCTTCATTGCCCTTCCCTTGCCCTTCATTGCCCTTAAAAAAAAAATACTGGGATGTTCTTTAGTTATGTATAACATAATGAGCATATTGGTAATGTGAATCCCTGATCACACATGTTACCTATGAAGGTGCTGATTTAGTGCTTGAATTTCATTTTTTTGTACACCACTAGCAAAAAAACACCCATATATGCATCTTTGACAAATGCCATTGGATCCAGTATCTGTATCAAATTGGTTTCAGAAGACCTAAACTACATTTCAAAATAGTGATTCTTGATGGTAAAAAGCAGGGATAGGTTCAATACTGTATATGTTTTATACTCAATACGTATTATTCGAATGATACGGCAAGACAAATTTGGCGTTATAATACGTCAAAAATACAAAAAAAAATTAGGCATAGAAACTTTTTTCGCATAAGCGAAATAGAGGTTTAAACATTTCTTACGGGAAAATTTAAAATTATTTTTAGCACACCAGCCCTACCGGGCCTACAGCCTTTCCTCAAATTCTAGCCTATCCACGTGTAATTTCCACCTCATCAAAATCTGAAGTGGCATCAATCTACACCATTGATTCTCTAGTTTCATAAATCAAGGGTCGAGGAAATTAGAAAATGGCCAAGAAAATAGAACGGAGATGGGAGAAGCCGCAACCCGAGATCCTGCCTATAGCATTCTGGTGTCGTTGTTGCTGCTACGATTCTTGAATGTGCATTACGGTGAAATCTCATTTCAATCTTCCTTTTCCGCATTTCTGGCTCTTGAAGGTTTAAAGCTTTGAAATTAAAAGCGTCCAAACTCCGGCCAACAGATGCGGCGATAGGATGTACTCACGACTCTCGTTTTCTTTTTTTGCTTTTCTTATTCTAAAAGCTTTGATATTAATCCTTTTACGTTTCCAAAAATTCTATTCCGTGCATGCCGGAGGTGCTCGGCAGGGATTCTGCATATTCTGGCCGGCCCGATAGGTTTTTTTCAGTGCCTGAGGATTCGAAGGCAAGATTCTTCTTGATGCATGCAATCCATTCTTAAAAGAAAAGAGCTGCATTCCAGTGTGTGGATCAAGGTCTGGCTATATTTCTGCAAAGCGTGCTCTATTGTTTCCGTGGAGCTAGTTTGGCAAGCACTCTATTGCAACTGGAGCAACTAGATTAAGGCAAGTGGGAGCACTGAACTGCAACTGGAGCAACTGGATTAAGGCAAGCGTTTTCCCATCCTTTACTCTGCAAAATCGAAGTTCAATATATGGCACCTTCTTGGCTTATGCTTAAGTTTTGGTACTTCTCCAAGTCCGAAGGTTTAACTCTTATTTTTCAGAAGAATCGACCAAAGGGCAGACTAGTCTCAGCTATTTATCCTCTGACTTTTATCTAAATGCTTGTGAAGACAATAGCCTATGATGCATCTAGTTTCTCGTATGTTACAAAGCAGACTAGCAATAACACAGGTAGCTATGGCGAAGAAATATAGAAATCCAAGTCTAATTTCAAAATGATTTCCCATAAGCCTGTTCCTGCCTTATATGATGTGCTTATGTCTGGCTAGGATAATTGGCAGCTTACATTTCATAATTCTGCCTTCAATTCCCTTATTTTTAATCCAAAAAGAATGAAATGGACAGATTTCGGTTTCGCCATGTTCTTGTACCGAAAAGTCTTGTGGATTCCTGGATTTAATTCCTCCTTTCTTCCCCTTTTGCACAATTATCTGTTAAAGATGTCACGGAAATCAGATCGTGGATCTGCAAAGTCCCAATATGTTTGAAGAATGATTGTTTTAAAGTAGGCAGTTCAAGCAAATACAAGAGCAAGAATAGTCTTCCTAAGATCGAACCAAAGATATTATCTGATCAAAGAGGTAAAAGGGGTGTGGATGACAATGAAGCTTATAGATCTTTTGTATAAAATTTAGGCGAAGGCCATCCATTTTGAGCTTTATATTCCTGAGACAGTTCGAAGTTTCAGCCTGTAGAGTTTTCCATAAGTTAACATCAAATATATTGTTGATTTATTTCATTCAGTTAATAGATAAATGGCCACTTCTATAAGTCACAGAAATCTTGTAAACACTAGTATAGTCATGAACTAGCACATGCGCTCCATAAGTTTCTAAATGGCTTCGTTTAGTAGCCATGTGTAAAAGTATAAATCCTATGAACACTCTTAAATTTGTAAATATGCACAAGGCATTGATCCATGGTTGCTTCAAGGATTTTGAAGCCACAGGTTGCAGCAAATATCAGAAAGTGCAGGCTGCATTCATTATACCATGTTGTCTCTTTAGCATCTCCAAGCCAATAGTAATCAAGGGTTGATTTTATATTTTCCTGCAGGACAAATCTGAATTAGCATCTGTCTACAGGCAGGTCAGGTTAATGCCAAGTTTCAGTTTTAGTTATTGGGCGTGGATGTAATTCTATTTAACACCCATGGAAGTAGGTATCTACTTCCATTATGGCAATGCAATGTGTTGTTCAGTAGTCGTTGTGAATAACTTCTTCTATAGCGCCAACCTATTCGGGAGCTTGAACCATTTGGAACTACTATTGTTGAGTTTTTATAGGTCAATTCTTGCAATTATGCAACTTCGAAAAGCTCCTTGCTTTATTTCACCTATCTGTACTATGAACTTGAAAAACAAGTACCTAGCATATTTTATAGGCTGTTCTCTAAGCTTTCCAATGCATGCTCATGTTTGAGAAATGGACCTTCCTAGTTGAAGTTACGGCCCTGTTACTACTCTGCTGTAAAATTAGAGCAGCACATGCATTTTGGCATATTTGACATATTTAGACTAGAAATTTGAAAACTGTGTGCCTAGAGATATTTTTAGATCGTTCTTTAAGCTTTCAAACGGATGTTCATGTTGGTAAAATAGAGCTTGCACACTGATTCATCCTTCTGTATTGCTCACCTTTGCTGCGGTGAGCAAATTGCAGATTGCTACTGAACATGGAATTTTTTTTGAAGCAATGTGTAAAACAAAGCCATCATGGTTGACCATCGTGTCTTCGACTTTCTGGCGGATATAATAACATAGTATTTCCTTATTGGAGTTTGAGCTTCCTTTAGCAACGAATCCCATGCTCTACTGTTGAAGACTTGTGAATGCTCTTAAACTTGACGCTGTAGATAATAAATCATGGTATTTTTTCGCAGATCATAAACATAGACATTAATTACTTTGTAGTGTTAGTACAGTTCGTTTTTGAGCATAAATATGATATTGCATGTAACCAGAGTGCTGTCTATTTAGAAGATAGGGACCAAGCATGAGAAGAGTAGATGAGAAATAATGAAGAAGTTGATATTAATGCACTTGCAGACATGTGAGCTCTATTGCATCCATAATGCTGATCAAACTTGCTGAATGAGTAGCCAAACTATGTGGCCAATTAGATTCATTCTTTAAGCTACTACTAGCCTTCATGTCCACAGTTTGGACTTGCGTTTCTGATGAATATTTAGCTAATATCTCCTGGCATGTAACTGTTTGTTGTTTACTGAGTTGACACTTGCATTTTTGAAAGCATGTATTGCAGTACAATGCAATCATTGATAGATTGCTCATAAATTAGCTGAGTTTGTGAAAGCAAGCATTGGGCAAGGGTTACTGTAGATTCCCTATTTATCTAAGCTTTTAAATAAGGGCATTATGTAGATTAAAAACAGCTATGGCATAAAACTTGTGCAAATAACTTCCATACCATGGACGCAGGCAGGTTCAGGCATGTCAAAGGAAAGTGCAGCCATGGTCGCCAGAATCAGGATCTTGTTTGTCTCCCCAACTTGGCAAGACACAGCCCGTATTCTAATTCAAATTTTACAACATCTAGCATATTATTTTGCTTAACCTAATGATTCGTTTTCTTGCTTGACAGTCACAATATTTTCTGCTTCATGTTGCATTCTCAAAACATTATGGCATCTTCGGTGATTGAAGCTTGAGTGTATGTGAGGTCCCCAACCTTTACTGCTGCAAATTTCTTTTAAGTCAATAGTTTTTATGGCATCTAATCTGTGTATTTGTGTCATAATAGTGCCAATACAGTGTTACCTTCAAGCTCCAAATTCTTATTTTTACGAAAAGCACTTTTCAATTACCACTGTCTAATGGCACAACCCTAAATTTCTGATACTCACATGTTGCTAAAGCCTAATGCTTGAAAACATATTTTTATCTTGTTTATAATGCAGCCTAAATCTCTTTAACCAAGCCTTAACCCGGTTTGGCCTTGCTAAAAATATACGGTGTGCCTTTTTGTAGTTTTTTTTAAACTTTCATGGCGAAAAATGCGAAACTTTTTTCGCGATAGCGATGAAAGGTTTAACTACGGCGATTTTTTTTTTAATAGTTTAAGCGTAAAGCGAAACCTTGATTTGTATATGCGAAAAGTTTTCGTGTAAGTGAAACTGAAGGTTTCGCTTATGCGAAATTTTTTTTTCTGGCCGGCGAGGGAAAAATACAAAAAATATGTATTTTACCTAAAAATATGTATTTTTAGACTTTATACGTCTAGAAAAATAATTTCTCAGATCTGGAGAACCTATCCCTGGTAAAAAGGTTGAGCAGAATAGGAGAAAGCTTAATGTTAAGAAATAATAGAGGGGAGAGTATATGTAAATAAAAAAATAGATTAATACCTGATTGCAAAACATCCGAGCTTGCCTGAATGATTTGCTGCGAATCAAACAAAGAGAAAATTAGTTAAAGTCTTATGGGTTAATGAAACAACAATTCTTTGATGAATCTTACTCTGTTGATGTGCCGAATTAAGCCCAGCTGCCATACAGTATCGCCGAATCTGCTCCAAGGATCTACTTGGCGGGAGCTTGGTCACCATAAGTCTTGAGAAAAAAATGGAGCTAGGCCGCCAAAGCATTCATGCTTTTAGAAGATTATGGTAAAGCAGACAAGTCTGGCAGCTGCTGCCTCCTCCGATCCTCGATCAAGCACAGGGAATCTGAAGAACAGGGGCCAATTTTCCCAAATATGGGCTTGGCTATGGCGACGAAGCAAAGCAGTGCAGTGCATGCGCTTGAAGCTTCATGTAACTGCAAAGAAAGTAGAGCAAGAAAAAACTTACGAATTGTACCTAACACTACAAAGGAACTGAGAAATTGTTACTCTCAAGAAGCCGCAGGTCGCATTGAGGCTCTTCTTAAATCTGCCTTCCTTTTCCTTGAAATCGGCTACCCTAAATCTGCCTTCCTTTTCCTTGAAATCGGCTATTCTTAGGGTTTACGTCTTTTTTATTTCTATTTTTTGGACGTCACTTTTTAGTCCTTTTTTTTAACGCGACTTTTTAGCCCTAAGATTGGATCATAAAATCTCGGCCGTCTAATTTAGGGCGTGGTCCATTAATTGCTCTAAAACATTATAATATGAGATGACTAAATGTTTGAAACTAAGTTCACACACAATTCATTAGATTAGAAGTAGAAAGGAAGACATTTTTAACGTGATTCACATGAAAGCAAGAAAGTTGTACTATAACAACAACAAGGCCTTCTAAAACTAGCTTTTTGCAGAAAATCAAGTTATGTCAGAGACGTCATTCATCTTTGCCTACTCTAGCATGTTCTGAGCAGGGTTGCCCTTAAAGGTAAATTTACATAGGCGTAATTTAAAAATGTTGGCGAATCACAACCTTTTAGGAATATCCAGAATGTAATGTAATGTATTAGTCAAGCTCACTTTGGGCCTTGAAAGCCATGGAGCTTCCAAGTACAAGTTTAAGCAATTTACAACTGCACTAATAAAGAGCGGTGTGAATCTACCGCCTTAAAATATGAACCTAATGTTAGAGGTGACAACTGAAATAAAGATTTAAAATCGGATGCTTGAATGCCGGAACTTGTCTCTTATCTCCTTGTAAGCGGGGCAGCACAGAAAAACATGATGCTCATCCTCAATGCTATCGGACTCACAAACTTTACATAACCTCTCCTCAACCGGGATTTTATACCAACGCCCTGCCTTTCATTGCAAGTCCGTGTGAGCTATCCAGATCGGCTATGACACGCTTGAAATATTTTGGCATGTTAGCATTTATATAGTCTTGACTCTTATACTCAATGATTGAATTTACACATGATATGTAATGTGTTGGCGGGCTGCCTTAACCGCCCATAAACGTTCAATGGAAAGTGCTCAAAGGTGTCCTTTGTGTCTTCCTTATTTTCCGGCCAATTAAATTGACGGTTACCCCCATTTACTTGCCCAATTCTTCAGATCATGTAACCATCCCCGCTGATCCGTGGACACAAATGCTTGATATGATATGCGATCCGATGCTTGATTCTTAACCCTCGTGACAAAATTGATTGCCCGAAATAATGCTTCAAGCTCAAGTGGGAACATCCCCTGCTTTCGCAAGCATTATTGCATATGGTGTCTGTGCCTTAATGCCTAACTCCTCTCATTATGAATACTTTATGCCTGAATTCAATCTGTCCCCAAAAGCTTAGATGAGATACTTGGCCCCAAATTGGTGCTCCATAAAGCAAAACCGGTTGCACTAAGGTCTTATATAAGATCTTTTTTGAGCCCATAATCCGAGAGTGATGCCTTTGAGCATTTTACAAGCATACTATATAGAGCAGATTTTCCTCCGGTCACTCTTCTCTTAATACATTCCTTCCAATTATATTTTGTCGAGAAATCTAGCCCCAAAGTATTTATAGCTCTCCACTTGTTTCTAGTTCTTGTCCCCGATAGACAAATGCTGGCTCTGTCCCTTGTTCCAAAAAGACCATTATCTTTGATTTTTGATGTATTTACTCAAAGATTGCCTTCTCCTCACAAAAGGACTCCAAGATGTCCAAGAGATCCCCTGCAATGCTTTCTTCTTGTTTGCTAACAAGACCACATCATCGATACAATAACAATTGTATTAAATGCATACCCAATTTTGTTCCCCGCCAAAGAGCAATCACGATCCATTCTTCCAATTCTTCTATGAAGAGGCCAAACAAAGTTGGAGACAATGGGCACCCCTCAGACGCCTCCTATGGTATTCTTGACTACCGTATCCAAATCACCGATAATTTAATAAGCACTTCAAGATATAGGCAAACGGAAATGGCCGCCTTGCTCATCTCTCTTGAACTCCAATTTGTGCCATTCTTTCACCTAGTTCTCTTAGGACAAGGCGATTATCAAATGCCTTGGCTAAATCTATAAATGCAACATATAATACCTTATTTGGCTTTTAGCTCTCTCAACGAGCACACGCAATGTCGAGCATGGTCAAGTGTATTATGCCCTCTTCTAAAACACCTTGACAAAAGGAACGGCTTGTTATTTGCCTCTGCCCATGTGCTCAATTTGCATTCCAATAAGCTGCCCAATATTTTGGCAAAAACACTCCCAATTAGTATAGTTACAGTAATTGCTTGCATCTTTCTTGTCCCCCGATTTATGGATTGGGTGGACCGCGGTTCATCTTCGTGTAATCCTTGTGCGATGCAACCATTTAGCAATCTTGTAAGAGAAGATAACGTCTTACGCCCTCCCCATTTGAACAATTCTACACAAAGCCCTTCTAGATCCCGTGCTTTGTTATTTTCCATATCAGCAATAATATCTCCTACCTCTATCTCTCGTAAAACAAATCCGTTTGTGTGGCTGAAACTTGCATGCAACCTGCGCCCTCTTTATTATAGATATCATGTACCAATTTAGCAATGCCTCTATTTTTAAAGTATGCTTTTTCTTCTTCCCTTATTGATGTCCAAAAGGTTTTGGGCTCTTTTGAGCCGCTCACTAAGCTCTATTTTGCTTTTGTCTCAGAAAATCGCCGCTTTTATTCCTCGGCAAATTCTTGTACCATGCGTTTTGTGAATACAATTCCACGGCAATTTCGTTCTTGCAACATGACATTACGCATCCCACCAAAGCATTACATGGTCTATTCTTTCTGAGGTTTCTTCGTGTATCCAAATACCTCTCTACGGCTTGGTGAATGAGATGAGAGAAAGAGCTTGCATCAGTATTCAGATTTCCCGTCCAATTGACATGTTCGAGGAGTGCTTCAATCCTCTTTTTATAATTTTTACAGGCTTTATAGTCTATCTTCAATCTCGGGGTGAAAAATAGGTCATTGGATTTCAGATTTTTGCACTTGCTTCAGCACTAGATGCGGGGGCTTATGGTGTTTGGGATTCCGGTAGCTTCTCTCCAATGTAAAAGTCTTGAACAATGTCAAGATTCCTTGCCATGCAATAGTCAATCACACTGGCTCCAGAATGATTAATATATGTGAAACCTTTTGATTCTGGATAGCATGTTATGCCATTGAGGATCTTCAAGTTGCAAATCGTGTTAAACTCCAAAAGAAACTCTCCCATACTGTTGCAAGCTTTGTCTTCAGACTGTCTTTGGAAATTCGGATCTTCTCTCTCATGTAGTTGGACATCTGTGATGTCTTCATACATAATGGACTGCTGGCAACTTGTGCGGGCATTAAAATCGCCCAATATAAGCACTTCACCCTGCGAACTATACTTCAATGTGTCTGTACAAAGATTATGAAATGGATCTTCTTTGTCCATATCTCTTCTATTATAGATTTTAGCATCGCTGGGCGCAAAATAGCATATAGCTATAAATATATCATGTCTTAAACCCTCTACTTTTAACCACATATACTGTTTGTTGATATCTGCTTTCAGGACTTGAAGCTTCTGGGTACAACCTTCTCTACTGTAAATCACGATTCCTCCAAAACCACGTCCTACCCCTGCTTTCTTCTCATTCCATATGTGATCTACTACCGTAAAACCGGGATGTCCCGGTAATGGGCGGGTTTGATGTTCCCATGTCTCAATGTCCGGTAATGGGCGGGTTTCTTGTTCCCATATCTATGTTGGCGAATTTTTTTCAAACTTAACATCTAGCCATAGAAATGTTGGCTAATCTTGACCAACCATATTTAACAAGAAAAATTCATTTTTACCCTTCCCTTTTTTTGTTTAATCGGCTATTTAAGAAAGTGTGCCTATTTAGGCGTTGTATTTGTATTACGTTCCTATCATTGCTCAAGAAGACATCTTAACTTTCACATATAAAATATTTACTCAAGTAAATTCATCATTGCCAATTTACTCGCAAGAAATTGATTAGTGGTCCACAATATTCATGCATTTATCTAAACTCTGTGGTTCCCTAAACTTGTGTGAACGATGCATCCTTGTCTTATTCGCTTGTTTTGTTGCATATACTCTCATCGTGCATGAAAGCATATTTGACATTCAAGCTATTTTTTTTCCTTGGAACATTTTATATTGCAGCAGAAGCATCTAGCACGCTGGTAAAAGAGAGTTTTAAGTTGTATCAAATTAATAAAAAACCTTATGAGCAAAGACCTTTACATATCTTGTTTGTTTCCTTTGGATGAATCTCAAATTAGAACCTGGAATGAAAAGAAAAACACTTAAGAATGCATTACTAATTTATAGGTAATTGTTTAAGTTATGAAATCTTTGATATGATTTTGTTGTTGTGAAGGTCATGTGAACAAATGGTTCTAAATATTGGGATCCCATCCACATCTAAGCGAACATGTGCACGGCATGAACTAGTGGTGGCTACAAGCCCAAGGTCGAATATAACATACTTGTAGAAGGAAAGAAGCAAAATCTGAATAAATAAAAACATTCGCATCTGGTACGTGCCTTGCTTATTTGTATTTGTATTACATAAGTGAAATTCATAAGGAAATTCAGTATTACACAAGGAAAATCTCTACATTGTATTTCAGGCTTACAAAATATTCTGCATCGACCATGCATCGACTATTTCGAGTATTTCTTGGCTTAGACCATTTTAAGACCCTATGCTTCTGGGGTTCGGAATATTGAATGCCAAATATTGCTAAAGTCGATTAGCCGACTATTTCAGACCCCAGCCGACTATTTCAGCATCTCGATTAATCTGTAGCCGAAGTTTGAAGACCCTATGTTCATAGCAAGACCCTAGGTTCTGATCAATCGCATCTTTGCCGATCATATGAAGCCGATATCTACACAATATGAAAACCCTTTTTTAAATAACATAGACTACATGACAAAACATGCGGACCCTAGCCCGACTATTTGGACATCTCGATGAATCTGTAGCCGAAGTTTGAAGACCCTAGGTTCATAGCAAGACCCTAGGTTCGGATCAATCTGCATGCTGTCGATCATATGAAGCCGATATCTACACAATATGAAAACCCCTTTTAAATAACATGGACTACATCTCGATTAATCTGAAGCCGAAGTTTGCAGACCTCTGATATTTTATAGAGGCTGCATCGAACAATTCTTCTGAGCTGATGTTTGCACTCTCTGCTAACTAAGATAGACTTCATGCCTGCTTCAAAAGACTGCATGGTAGCATAACCTCATATAAATAACACCTTCAAAGACTATATAACATCTTTTGCTTTCTTGAAAAAGGCATAATCATCTTTGCATAATCCTCTTGTAACTTACACAAACTACTTCACAAGACTAGATAAGATAGTGCTACAAATGACTGCATAATTATCCTACATAATTTACACCTCTTATAATCTATACAGACTGCATGTTGATTCTTCTAAAGCAGACATGTATCCACAGTTTTTTCCTAAGAAACCATATCAAACATTCTAACAATAAGCCTTACTATATGATTCTTGTTCAAAGCATGACATGTCTGGATCAGATAGAGATACTTCAAGCCTCTTTCAATGAGACAAATAGCACATAAGCTTTGAGTTCCACATGCCTACAATGCATATGAATCCACGAGAACTAAAGAAAATATTATCCTCATAATGTTTCAAGGCGAGGCTTACCATTTGAATTGTAGTCGCAGTCACGAAGAACAACAATCTGAATTGTAGTGCGATGCATGCGTGGACCACCATATTGTAAATTCATATTGTAAAATCAAATTGTAGTTTGTTTCAAGAACAACCCCAATCTGGTAGAAAGCTCCAATCACTTGATGAATCTAAAGACTTTGAACTTCCTGCAATCTCCAAGCCTGCTTGACTCTCTCTTCTTGAAGTTGAATCCCACAAAGCTAATGCTCTATCAAATGGAAAATCCTTAAGAGTGTAATTGCATGTGTATGATCGTAAAGCAATATCCAAATTCTTCTCGAGCCTATTATGGACCTTATTCTTCAAATAATCCATGGTGCTAAATACTCGTTAGGTCCTCCACGAGCCCAAAATCATGGTTTGACACGGATGGACAAGTTTAAAATACTTTCGGCATTGATCTTGAAGAAACTGACTATTACTAAGCAGCATCCAAAGTCTAGTAATTGAACCAAATTCCTTAGGCTCCTCTAGTTATGCGCATTGCACCCACATAGTTTCCCCAAAACATTGTGCTTGTTCCATCAATGCATTCCCATCTATGATGCCGCAAACTGTTTCTGATTCTACAATAACATGCTTAGAGAAATGATCTTTTAAAGTACGAACCTTGCTTTTGAAATCAATCTGCTTTAAGTGCTTATTATGATCACTTTGTGGGCTGATCCAGAACTGAGGATACACAATAGAATGTAATACGAATGTACACAATAATACGAATGTAATAACCAAAAGGAAAAGTACCTAACATACCTTTTTGAGCTTCGACAGAAGAAGTTATAAACATCCTTTATTAAGCTCTCAATCTTCATGAGCAATCAAAATTGTCTACATTTTTTGTATGCAAGGTTCATTCTATGAGCCATGCAATGCACACCAAGAGCATAAGGTGCCAATGTAGTTTGAATCCTAACTGTAAGCCCATTACGACATCCTTGCATTACAGATGCACCATCCATGCCAATGCAGACCAGCTTTCTTGCAATATCAAGTGTTGAAAGCCCCAAAACTGTCTTTAAACTCTCGTCAACAATTGCAAATATATTCTCCCTTTGCATTGCATTTTTGCGCGGCATGATTCTAACATAAGATGCTCGTCTAACAAAGAGGGTCACATAGTATATTGTCATGCACAGCCAAGACGAGTTATCTTTTGCGGTTGCCTCATCCAATGACATAGCAAAAAAATCACACCTACGAAGATCTTCTTGCAAATCTTGTCGACCACTTCATCAATGGACTTTTCGCGAACTCCCAACCACTTTGCTTAGACCAATGTGAGCTGGGAAAGTTTTGGTTACTAGGGTGCATTTCCAAAATCTCTTTCTCCTTAGGGTAATCAGTCATAGGCCTTCCTTTTTTAGCATGGAATCTTTTGTCGTAGCTGCACCAATCTTGTTTGCAAATTTTATCGGTAATTCTTTGAAGCAAATCTTTGATCGGTTTCACAATTGGGTAAGTCTTTCTTTGCGAATACTCCATATATTCCTCAACATCTTGCCAAATGCCTACACTCATCCTTTGTTTTCCACCTCATCACGAGACACTTCCTTTCCATCCTCCGACTTCTTGTCATAGGTTTTACCAAGATGCTTCTCTATTGTGTCTAGCAGTGCGACATTAGCTCCTTGTTTCCCATGAACATGCATCACATCGTGCTCTTAGGTGCTCTTGGAAACCCAAATTCATCTTCCTAACTATAGGCCTTATGTAAGGAAATCTTCTACCCCAATCTTCTTGAAAATTCCTATCTTGAGTCCACCGACTGTTTTGCCTTTTCGTTTCTTTCCCTTGGCGTTGTCAACATCTACATTTTCTTGAGGTTCATTTGCTGCTTGATCAGTGCCACCTTTTCACTTGAACCTTCAACTATGGCTTCCAGACTCTCCTCTACAAGCACCATACTACTGCTACAATTGGCCACAACATTGTTGCTGCTCTTAAAGAATGATAAAATGTTCCGTGTAGTAGACATTCTTATCTGCCTA
Source organism: Isoetes taiwanensis (assembly GCA_021234155.1). Lineage (NCBI taxonomy): Eukaryota > Viridiplantae > Streptophyta > Lycopodiopsida > Isoetales > Isoetaceae > Isoetes > Isoetes taiwanensis. Next base: position 15,394 of record JAJEKV010000878.1, on the reverse strand, counting down.
AGGTCTGGAAATACAACAAAGAAGATGAGATTCAGAAATTTGAATAACACACAATCATGATCTACACACCGACGAATATTTGCACTTTGTATATTGCTTCATTGGGGACACCAAGATTGCTCAATAAGTGAGAATAAAAGCATGAATGGTTGAAATCTAAGTTTCTAAAGTGTTGTAGCTCATTTGTTTCCGCTTATCCAATGTATACTCAGCTTCACAAAAACACCTCAGGCCAATGCTTGATTTATTCGACATATGGGCAAAGAAGCTTCTTCCAAACTACACAGGATTTATTGGTAGGTGAAATCATCTTGCTATTCTTAAGATTTCAGTCCACTTCTGCAGATAAGTATTGGATTGGACAATTATACTGATGCAAATGGACGCGAATGGATTGACGACAATATCCCTACTCTTTATCTGGGACTATGGGTTCTACTAGTATGATAAACAATCAAAGCAAAAAATTCCTCTACTCTGCATTCCTCTACTCTGCTACAGTTATTAAATCAACTGAATCTTCAGGGCCTACTATGACACTAACCTGGTAAGAAGATGTTATACCTACTGCTGCACCTGCTTGCTAAGAAGATGTTACAAGTACTGTTGCACCTGCTTCAAAGTACTCTAGATGCACCTGTCCAAATACTATAACTTTGTAAGTGCAAATTTATTACAAATAAATGCAGCAATGTTACAAATAAATGCAGCCAACTCTCCTTGCAGTTTTCTTTCTTAATGAGCAAGATTAATAATGAACACAACGATCATAATGAACATTCTCCTTTTGAATCAAAGATGGGACGTTTTGTTCCTATTCAATGGATTGAAGTGAATCCAGCTAAGGCACATGAAATAAAAGCATGATCAGAAACTCAAAATCTTTTGAAGAACTACCAGGATCTGCTGTTTGTGAACTGCTCATTGGCTTTCTTTGGTAGTTATTGCCATTACACAAGTTTTTGGTCTCGGTGTGGCGAGATTCCTCCAAGAAGTTTCTGTAAATTATTTGCTTATACCTCTGGAAAATGCTATTGTTCCAAGATCTTAGAGGTTCCAATGCTTTCCGGAATTCATCACAATGCACAAAGATGCTAGCAAGAAATTTACCTAAATTGGAGGGGCGCTAAGAGGCGAATCCATCAAACCGATCCACCGCCTCCATAGAATTGGGGGCTAAACCGTAAACCTCGGCCCAAGAATCTATGGTGAAAGAAAAAAAAGAGGGAAATGAACCATCGAAAGTTGGCGAATTTTTTTTTTTTCGTATTGTTTAATTGTATCCTACTAACATTTAGAAATACATATAAAAAAAAACCTTGAAAATAGCCATTGGGCTAAAATTCGCCCCTTAAGGGAACCCTGGTTCTGAGTGCTCTAAGAATAGAATAGAAATAGAATAGAATAGAATAGAATAGAATAGAATAGAATAGAATAGAATAGAATAGAATAGAATAGAATAGTGTTTTTAACATCCACTGAAAACCTCAACTAGTCTACAAGATGTACATACCAGATTTTATAGGTCCTGCACCCATTCGCCTTACATTGCATGTCCTTATGAGAATTCAAACCAAGGAGTAAACCAATCAATTGAGCCTCTGTCACTGGAAGAGAAATTGTTCGACTACCTTGCATACATCTCTCAATTGCAATTTAACTTCTAAGAATCATGCACTAGAATAGTAAATGCAACTTAAGAGTCGAAGTCATGACGCTCTGCAAATAACGTCTGATGCTCCAACAGATATCTAAATTGGGAAATCCCCATCGCCATATGGGCGTCTATATATACCTAACTCTGTGATGGCCAGGGTGCGAGAAGAGGACATTGAGGTGTCTTGCACACCCGTTTGTTGATGCCCATAGGGGACTAACACAATTTATTGGCCATTGGCAAGACATTTTTATAACAACCAACACTGAGTGTAGCAAAGAAAGATTCTTTACAGAAGGTGATTATGTATTGGGAGAAAGTGGGTGAGGCCATGCAGAACATTGATGGAGGAGGTCCTTTGAAAGATGGATTTCTTCCAATTTCTAGATGGGAGAAGAGATCTCTTGAACAAGTTGAGTTGAATGTTACCTCGCAAAAAAAGAGCCTGGCTAATTGGCATGATGGTAGCAAGTCTAGTAGACCCCAATGGCATGGCCTACCATATTGATCGCTTACACAGGATGTGAAAAAAGGTACTTTGTTCTCATTAAACCTGACAATCTAGATATATACCCAGTTTGGTTAGGTGAGGTTAGATTAGTACCTACCAAGGACGATGATAAACCCGGACTAGAGAACTATTGGATTGAAGTTCAATATTGGACTCCAAAATGGAATATGAGGAAAAAAAAAGCCAAGCGAAAAGAAGGTTTATGAAAATTGTTGGGAGAAGACTTGGGTTTTGAATCCTTCCGATCCCCAAAGGAAAGAAAAAGTAAGTTGTATTCTTTGGTCCTATACACCACCAAGAGGAAAAGACATCACGGCTTTCCAAAAGTACACGCGAAGAAAGCAAAATATAATTTAAGTTTAGGATGATGTGACTTTTCATCATGATTAGCTTAAGTTAACTTTTATGTTATTTTTATGTATAGTTTATTCAACAAGCCTAATACTGCTAAGGTTTTTCCCTCAAAGGCCCTTCGGAGCGAGGGTTTTTTAATCATGGATAGTAATAGGCCTGCTGTTTTTTATTTGTTTAAGTCCCATAGGCCGATTGGTCTATAAAATTCAATTCAATTCAGTTCAATTTTTTTTAAAGAGATGTACTATCTGTATATTTGATTATGAATCTAGTTATTTGTCTTTTTTGTTTTCCACAATGTACTCCCCAGTGTAATTATTTATACATTGACTTATGCATATGTGTTTTGAATTTTGTACATATTCCATCTTTTTATGAATGGTCAAGTTGGTTCTAATGCTTAAGATATTTAACTCCTATTTAAATTATATTGGCTAAGCTTTGCACTTGCAAAAACATGTCATATCTCTCAAATTAATTGCATAGATCTTTCTAGACTATTTTAGATGAAGTGGGAGCTCTATGTGCAACTGCTTTGGTGCTCTATGTGATGAGTGGCTACAAAGTGGCTCTTAGTGCACATTTATGGTCTGATGATGTGTGCTTGAGGCAGTAGGAGTGTGAGTGTTGAGATATGGAGCCTCTGCACACAAAACGCCATGTGGATTGCCACCTTGGCAATCCGCCTATGTGGCATAGAGTCATTGGTCATGTCTTTTAGTGTGTAGTCGTGTCTGTTAGTTTGTGTCTTGCCTCTTTGTGCCATAGTCTATGTTTGTGCCTCTTCCAAGCATATATTTATGTGCCACGACTGGGGCTTTTCCATCCAGCCATCTCTAATACATCTATCAGTTCTGTTTTCTTGTCACCGTCTTCACTTCTGTATAGTGATTTATTACGAAACTACACAAGAAACCAATGTCATAATGCTGATTAACTTGTACAATCATCATAAAGAATAATCGGTTATGCTAACTGGTTGAGAAATTAGGGCGCTCGGACTGAGCGTTGGACTCAAGCTAGTTGAATGGCTGGTTAATGGACTTGACTCACTCCCTATCAATTGTTCCAAGCACGTTTCCAAGGTCATTGCTACATAAGCCATTGTGGGGCGTTCCTTTCCAGTTGGACGAATACAGTGTAACCCCAGATGCAATGCTTCAATAACAGGAGATGGGTCACGAGGATGCTCTAAAGATGGATCCAGAGCATAAAGAACCTTATTGGCTTTGACAAGGTCAGACACCCATTCGCCAACCGAAGGAACAGACTCTTCCTCTTGGCTACAAACTTTCCTACCAGTTATGAGTTCTAAGATGACAATTCCAAAGCCATAGACATCGCTTTTTACTGTGAGCTGTAAAGTGCGAAAATATTCTGGATCCAGGTATCCAATTGTGCCAACCACTGTCATATTGCTAACATGGGTGGCATCCTTGGCAGGGCCAAGCACAGATAAACCAAAGTCAGCAACATGTGCATTCCATTCCTTGTCCAGCAGTATGTTTCCAGCTTTCACATCCCTGTGTATGATGCATGGGCTAGCGTAAGTGTGCAAATATTCTAGACCCCTTGCAGCTTGTGCTGCAATCTTGATTCTCATCTTCCAATTCAGCTCAATGGCCTTTTTTATAAAAAGGCAATCAAATAATGAACCATTCTCCATGAACTCAAAAACTAAGACTTTTTCTTGCTTGCAGAATCCAATCAAGTTCACTAGATATGCATGATGCAGTCTTGCTAGAAGCCTCAGTTCCTGATCGAAAGATTTGGATCTCTCTATATTTGTAGATTTTTTTATAGCCACAAGTCGACCATCAGGAAGCACTCCTTTGTAAACCATGCCAAATCCCCCTTTCCCTAGAAGCATGGTGGCATTATAGCCTCTGGTTGCAGTGCTAAGCTCTGAATTGCGGAATTCTTCAATCCGTTGTGGTGTCTTATCTTCCCAAGGTCCATCAATTTTTTTAGCAAGACCCAGAATTGAGTATTGTTTGGAGCATCTGTATTATTGTCATATGCTGCAGAGGCAGAGCATATCGGGATGAGAGAGTGGGCTTGGAGTGCACAAGCAGCACTCCACATGGTATATGTATCCCATTGCCATACAGTATTTCCATAAGCAAGAAAACACACAAGCACAGTGCTCCCATCGTTTGATCCATTGTTGGGAATGCATCTCCAAGAGACAAATTTATATGGTTTAAGGGATGGTACTTAAGGAAAAATCGTTATTATGGTGGGTTTAATTTTAAAACCTCTTATTTTGATATAGCGTAATGAAATTTCATTTTATTCAACACCAAAGCTATAATATGAAGATTTTAAGTCTTATGGTTCTTTTACCACCCAATGGCCTTCAATCAATGAACCACCAAAAGCGGCCCACAAGTGCCCAAACAATCTTGTCTAATTTATGATAGGTCTTAAGGTGGGATATTAAAAAAAGGGTAAAAGTGGGCAAATTGGGCAAAAATAACAAAAAGTGGGTGTTCTTTTCCTATCGTTTTTGTATACTACGTTTTGTAGAACATTCACAACACCCTCCTTTTTCTTATACGATTTCTTAAAACATTCACATCATTTACTTGTCCTATTATACGTTGCCTTGAAGTCAAAGCCCTTTATATTCTATTCTACTTATGATGATCCAACAATTGTTCCCCACTTCTTGGTGGGGGGGCCGGTACTTTAGTTACTTGTTGATTGAACTTTGCTATTGATACCGCCACCCACCCATTGACTAATTATGGCTATTGACTAATTATGGCTTTTAATTTCATAATGGACGTGCAAGCGTCCACATGCAAGGGACCAATATACAACTACCAGTAGGGTAAGCTTCGGGCGTGGATGGGTGGGGTTGTATAGGGAGTTGATTCATGAATGTTCTAATTATTGTGCTTTAGCAATGTAGGGCCTTTCATGGACCAACTCCAAGAGGCAAATTTCTTCTCCAACATCGACTTGAGATCGGGTATCATCATATTCGAATTCTGCATTCTGGAGATCTGCAGGGCCCTTGGCTGTCGCAATCTTGCCCACAGCTTTTCCTGAGACACAATGTCAAAGGCCTTGGCAAAGTCAATGAAGCAACAACACACAGAAGTCGCATTTGATTAAAGTGGTTCTTATGTCATTCCCACTTTTCTTTTGCATTGGGTTAAATTGACCTAAAAGGACGTGCGAAACTTTTGAAATCCCTTTATTGCTTTAGAAGAGCATGTTTTCCTGTGTGAAAAAAAAATGTTAAGGAAAATTACGTGGTCTACTTTTCTCGGTTAGCGAGTCGAGATGGTAAAAAGCACAGCTAAAACTAATGAAAAAGCTATCTCTTTGTAAACAAAGTGCTAATCTACACTGAATTTTTTGAACATAAATAAATTTCATTATATTGTATACTTAGTGGCGGGCTATCACAACTATTACATCATCTTTGCACATGGACCACCTATTGGGAACAACGTGCGGAGCAAGGTCCGAGTTGTTCCAAGCCATGAGAGGAACTTGAAGAGAGACGGAATCTGAATGCACTGGCCTATCCAACCCATGTCACCAACCTCTTCTCGTCCTCTTTCTTCAATGAACGGTCTTTCCATTACTCCCAATCATGTCCTTTCTATCCGCGATCTGGACTGGAAAAAACAAAATGAAGTTAGTGAAGTGATGCTACAGATAATACGAATAAAAAGAACCGTTCTTGGGCTAGTTATGAGGGTCATTTCTGAAAAAAATAAATCTGAGGGCCTTTCTCGACTTCGCGGTCCGAGGCATTTCGAGTGAAAAATGCAAAGTCACGAGGCCTTTTCTCAACTAGTGAGTCGAGAAATGTAGCTCAAAAAAAAAAAAAAAGAAGAAAAAATATTTTTCTTTTTCTTTTTTTCTTTTCACAATTATCTTCACCTAGACTACTAACCATTACATGCAACCAAATTACATGAACAGAGTTTGTTCTAGATAAAGACAAGGACACTCACATATCCACCTAGATTTTACTCTAGGCCACAACCAATGCCACTATCTTCCTATAAAGTTATAAAGTAAAATGTATTCATTTAAGATTTACTGTACACTTATATAATGAACTTATCATGTAGAAAAATCAGACTATATACGCTTTAACTGAAGGCTTTTTGAATAACAAAAACCTGTTTTTCCACTTTACGTATTTATGAGTTCCTTTTACATGAAAATCAGAAAATAGACATTTAGGCAAATACATATTAAGAATCAATTCCTGCTATTCTCATTTAACATCTTTATAAGTCATAGCATACCACATAACCACTTGTAATTTACTTTCAATAATGCGCTAACCAAGTTTTTCCTACTTAATTTTTTTTTCAGTCATAGTCTGATATGTAACCAACTGTTATATACTTTCAGAACAGCATAATCAAAGCTTTTCTTTATTGAAATACCGCCATTTAAATGTTATGCCAAGTTCCATATACTACAACCATGCATTCCTGTCAGTAATATGCTTGCTGCTCTCTTTTTGTTTGGGTCCCATAGGCCAATTGGTCTCCGTGGACGCTAAAAACTTATTCTATTCTATTCTATTCTATTCTCCTGTTTTTACATGAAAACCAGCTTAGAATTGGATAGATCTCACCATTGGTTCCCCATTTATGCAGTATTCTTCACTAAAATAAGAATGATTTGTATCATCCAAATGTGTGACCAAACAACCAGGAGATGTGATCGTGGTTACCTGCACCCTAACAGACCAACATTAGCAAATATTTGGTAATGAGAAAAGGAATGACAGGTAAGCTATACAATCACATGGCTCTTCGCCCTTCACCTACTGTTGGGTCAGGATAAATTCAAGCTTAATCCTAAGCATCATTGGAGCTGCCCATAAGCAGCACTCTTACGACATCTAGACTGCTTACCTCAGTCCTGATTCATATTATAGACATATGCTTAATGTACGTATACAATGCTCACCATTATGCCTTCTCTAGATCTATCACATGTATCACAATTCAAATACTAATTTTACACGTCTATTATACGTGCCATGCACCTACTGCTGGCAGCTTACATTATAAGAGTCAAGTTGATATGCAGGTCAGAACCATACTTATTGCTGCCCTTTGCACCCGTATTTGATGGTAACAGATATATTTCTTTGCGAGAATCAGGTCTGAAATACGGTCGAACCTAAGCACAAGACCATCGTTTTTGCATTCATCACTAACAAATGCTCACCGCAAATGCCCCTCGAGGGTAAAATGCATCCTTCATCACTTTTTGGGGGCGTAGGATAGTCTTACCCACGGATTGGGGATCCGGAGGTGTGATCCCGAAGGGCCAGGATCCCCAGGGCGTGTGATCGGGAGGGGCGGAATCCCCCTTCTTCTTTGCCCGATAGCTGCGCTATTTTTTGGGCCCTTGAAAGGGGAAAAATAGACCCGATTTAGGTGGTGGGATTTTTCCCTTGATCCATAACCAAATCGAATGGGAGACGATTCGAGGATGGTGGGGCTGGATCGAAGGCGCAGTAGGAGCAAAGGAGGAATCCCGAGCGGCGCCCGGCATGTCGGCAAGCTTTAATCCGGCCAAAAATCAGCCCTAAACTCTGCCTTGTAACCCATTAGTATGCGGTTGGCTGTGATCCGGAGGGGGGCGGGATCTTTCGATGGTGATCACGGAGACCGGGATCACCACCTCCGAAGATCCCCAATCGGTAAAGACTATCATATGCCCTAGTAAGCTGATAGAAGCGTGGCCATAATATTGAACAACTGCTGGAGTTGTTGTAACAAAAGAACTATTTCCGCCAAAAAGTGCTTACTAGTGCTTCGCCTCCCTTTTTGCTTCCTGCAAGGCCTTTAGGATTTACCCATTTCGGCATCTTAGCGCCAAGAGTCTCATTAAAAGAGTATTGGAATAATAAAAGCGTAAGTCTCACATCTATTTATGCATATTCATATGAGCATGGAGTTTTGCCACCGAAACATGTCCATATTAAATGAATCCGACACATAAGACCACAAGCTTTTAATACGAAAGCAAAAGAGTCAAGGTTTTTAGGAAGAATTCCAAGCATGTCCCATCTTACCTTTTTCCAATGTACCAAGATAAGGTTTAAGAGTTGACATAACCTCTTCACAATTTCACTAGCCACTCTCTTATGAATTTCGAATATGCAGGGGTGTCAAGTCAAGAAGACTGTACCTGGAAAGCAAACTGGATTCCATAGTTTGCACAATTAGAGATCGCAAAGAATTAGAGAAGCATGTACCAACACCACTTAAAACTGTTGTGGAGTATGACAAAGCAGCTATCTTATGGTCTGTCCGTCAACAGATCAAGCAGATGGAATGCGCACTGAACAAATTGCAAGGATGGTAGTTCGGCCAATATCTGCATAAAAATTGTCACAACTTATTGCTAAGCAAGCAGCAGTTACATTTGGTAAGACAAATAGTCCTTAGATAACCTTAGGAAGGACCGTTGCTGCAACTACATGCTCCACAAAGATGATGGCGTGACTTTACCATCATCTACTCACGGCTTCACCAAAAATTTGATCTACATCTTCTCCTCCCGGAGTGATAATAAGTCAGCATCTAGGGATGATAATAAGTCATGACATCTAGCCTACGGATGTGTGGCGTGTCATTAAAACGTCGTGTCCCAAACTAAGATAAAGATAATGCTATCCCATGGATGCATACTATATTTGTAACCGTTCTTCTTAATACTTTTTAAGATATCAATTCCGCGTACCTATTCTTCCGCATCTTCTTCTATTATTGTCTATTCTATATTGTTGTTATGGTATCGAGCTTAGGCGATGGGCGTTAAGAAAGGAAGCGGCAGATTTGGAAGCAAAAGATAAGATCAAAACTTGCACTTTCGAAGGGTTAACGGTATCTCGACAACGTGGATTGAATCGTTTGAGAGAAGCGATGCATGCTTGGAGTTTACGCAAGATTCTAAGCAAAAGCAGGATTTCTCACAATAAGAATAGGTTTTCTGAAAAAAGGGAGTGTATTCCAGCGATTGTCATTTTAGAGATCCACAAATCCTTACGAAACATGGCGGGGACAGACCCACGGGGGCTTGGAAAGATTCTTAGAAAAGTTCTTAGAGAAATTCTTTGGAGACAATTATCATACATGGTCCATGAAGCTACAACTAATTCTAATGAGAGAAGCAACGGCCCGGTGGTGAAAGGCCTGAAATTGAAACCCGGCGGATGCTTCAAAAGCTTTAGAATGGGACCCGGAGAGATAGGAAGGCCATAACCACAATTGGCCTTGCCCTTGGAAAAGTATGTTCACTTGATAGATTTGAAAGTGACCTCAAAGGAGAATGGGAAACATTGGTGAAAGCATTTGGTGGATCGAGGAAAAGCATGTGAATTATCTTTAAAACAACGGTTCTTTGACACGCACATGAATTGAGAGTCAATAGCGAATATTTGAAGCGAAATTCGCAGCTTGGTAGTCACGCGACTTGCAAGAGTGGCGGTGGTGTCAAAAGAAGATCAAATGGCGATTTTATTAAAGGGAGTGGCGGCAGATTTTCGCCCGGTTGTAAAGCATTAACAAATATTTACGGACAATCAATGGGCGGTTTAGTTCTTGCACTTCTAGAAGAAGAAAAGAAAACTCATAGTTGAAGCGTGGGAAGAATTCAGCCTTCTTTATGAGAAATAAACAAAAGTGGCGGACAACAAGCCTATCTGATTGGGAGAAACAGCGGTCGCCGGAGAGGTCGATCATTTGGAAATACTAATCCCAGCTCAAGTGGAATAAGGCGGTATGGAAACTTCAACAATGGTCCTAGTGGAATGGCGGGATGGTTAAAGGAAAAAAGGACCATGTTAGATGTGGTAAGCCAGGGCACTTGGCCAAAAAGAATGCCGAACGAATATGATTGTGAGAAATAGAACCAATCTCGAGAGATGTGAGGCAACGAGAGAGAATAAAACCGGAGAAAGGCTTTTCATGGTTAGTACTTCATTGAATTTAAATAGAGCAATTTATTTAGATTCTGGTGCATCCATTCACATGACGCCCTTCCGAAATATCTTTTTAAACCTTGAACCATCTAATGAAAACCAAGTGTATGTGGGAGACAACCTTTGCATTAGATATTAAGAGCAAGGGAACTATCACTGATACAGCTTGGAGATCGGGATGCGTAAGATTCATGATGTGTACCGTTCGGGTTGGCACATACTACAGATTGTCGGTTAGGGAATATCACGGATGTTGGCATGCAAAATCTTGTTTGCACATAGAAAGTGCTACATAATGAATGGCGGGGGGCGAATAGCAAGTGGCACCACGAAGGGATGGGCTTTATCACCTTGATGCCCAACTAAAAGCCCCTCCACAAGCCTTGTCAATGATGCAACCAAAATCTAGTTTACAGCTATGGCATACAAGATTGGGCCATCCACATATCTGAGCTCTCGAGAAATTAGTAAAAGGAACAGCTAGTAGCAGATTTGCCATCCTTAGATCAAGACAACTTGGAATTTTTGTGATGCTGCGTCATGGGGAAGCAAAAGAAGAATACTTTTCAGTTGGAGAGCACACTAGGCGGAAGGTTTGCTGGATTTAATTCATATAGATGTTTGCGGACCAATGCAAACATTAACACATGGCGAGGAAGAGATATTTTCTCACTTTCATAGGCGATTTCTCTCGTCGTCATGTGGTTATCGTCTGCTGGCCCGAAAAATCAGAAGTCTTTGCAATGTTTCGGGAGTTCCAAGTCGAGGTTGAGACACAAAGCGAGGGGAGAATAATAAGGATGATTCGTAGTGACAATGGTGGAGAGTTCACTTCGGGCATTTGAGAACCATTGTAGAAGCGCCGCGGAATACATCATCAGGTGACAGTTGCTTATACACCACAACAAAATGGTGTCGTGCCGGCGGATGAACGAGAACTTTAATGGAATGTGCGGGGACAATGCTCCATTATGCGGGAATGCCCAAGCGGTTTTGGGCGAGGCGATCATGACAGCCCGGCCTACTTGAACCGCCTTCCCACATCCGGCTTACACATGCTAACACCTTATGAAGCGTGGAGTGGGCATAAACCATCCATTGCTCACTTGCGCATCTTTGGTTGTTTAGCCTTTGCACAAGTTCCTATTGGCGGCGGCAGAAATGGATGGCAGAAGTATCAGATGTGTTCATGTAGGATATGCACAAAATGCCAAAGCCTACCGAGGTTGTATAATCTTGAGGAGTGGAACTTTCTTCATCGGTAGAGATGTGGTCTTTGGCGAAGATCAATTTTATGGGGGAGCAGCCAGGGCCGTTTACAAGCCGGGATGCTTTGGATATAGACATGTTGGATGAGTGGTGCTTTGTTAATCCGAATATTCAGCATCCCACACTAGTTAGTACTCCTTTCTCAGCTGAAGCTTCTTCAAGTGGATCAAGTGGTGATCTTTGCGGTTCCATCAAGTGATCCCTCATGCATGCTTGATTTGCTCCAAGAAGAACATGTTGTCCAAGATATTGAGGAAGTTCCTTCAGCTCTTGAACAGCCAGCTCCATATCAAGTGTCACTAGAAGTCTAGATCGGCCAAATGGTTGGAGTCACCCGATCTGGCGCATAAATATTTGACCCCTAAGTTTGTTGAATCTACGTACTCATAGCGATCTAGGGGATACTTGGTTGTTGCAAACTTTCAGGTTGAAGAACCTAATCTGTGGAAGAAGCCATGCAAGGGCCTTATGCTTTCGGGAATGGCAACAAGCAATGGAAGATGAATATGCCTCTCGATGCACAATCATACATGGCGACTTGTTCCTCTTCCACCGGGGCGTCAAGTTGTGAGTACTAAATGGCTCTTCAAGATCAAAAGCGTGATGGTGAAGGTCACATTCAGCGGCTTCAAAGCCAGTTTGTAGCGTGGCTTCTAAATAGCCGGCATTGACTTCCGCGAAACTTTTTCACCGGTTGTTAAATATGTCCTCCATTCGAACTCTGCTGGCCATTGCTACCGGTTTAACTTGGAAGTTCATCAGATGGATGTCAAACTGCTTTTTCTCCATGGTATTTTAAGAGAAGAAGTTTATGTATCCCAACCGAAGGCTTTGTTACTGACAGAAAATGAACATTTGGTGTGCAAATTGGATAAAAGCTTTGTATGGGTTAAAGCAATGCGCCCGAGCATGGTTTGATAAGCATCAGCGGGTACACGGAATCCATTGGTTTTCTTAGTCTTGCTGCTGATCCAAATGTATATCAGAAAACCGAAGGTACATCCTTTCTCTATCTACACTTTACGTTGATGATTGTGTCTTTGGTTTCCAAGCAGTCCGCTTTCTTGAATCAAGTTAAAAATCTGCTATCATGAGTTTTACGTTATGTCGGACATGGGGAGATATCTTACTGTCTCGGCATACATATAACAAGAGATAGGAATGAAGAGGGTGGATGAAACTAGGAGCCAGATCAAATACATTGAAGAACTTCTTGAAAAGTTTGAGATGGCGGATGTAGCAACTCAATGGGCGAGAATCACGAAGCTTACGGTTGACATGGCTCCACAAATAGAAGAGGAGAGAAGTATATCTACAGAAAGTTCCATATCGACATGCGATTGGTAGCTTGATTTGCTTGGGTGTTTCTACTAGATCAGATATATCATATGCGGTTAGTGCGATAAATCAATTTATGGAAAATCCGGGGCAGTCACATTGGAATGCGGTCAAGCGTATAATCACGGTATCTCAAGGGCACATGCAATCATGTTACGATGTATCAACAAGTTGATTCAAAGCAGCTTCAAATTGGTTGGGTACAGGGATGCGGTTGGGCTGGTGAGTTGGATACAAGAAGATCAATATCGACATATGTCTTCTTGCTTGGTGATTGTGTCATATCATGGCAAAACAAGCGTCAGCCCATGGTAGCCCTTTCGCCCTATATTGCAGCAAGTGTAGCGGCCACGGGGAGGCTATTTGGTTAAGGCAATTATTATGTGGTCTTCTACAAGAGCAAAAGAAAACCAACAATCATATTTTGTGACAACCCGTAGTCTTTGTAGCCTTGGCCTATTCGAAATATCATGCAAGAACCCGACATATATCAACCCAATATCACTTCATTAGGTTGGCGGGTCGAATGGAGTTCTTGACTTAGTTTCTTGTTCAAATGAAGAAATGCTTGCTGATATGTTTACTAAGTCTCTTGGGCGTATCAAGTTCAACATGATGGTGATAAAGCGAAGATTACGTTATATGCTGCTTGAAGCTTAATCCGGGCTAGTACTATCTTTGATGGGGGAGTGATAATAAGTGACATCTAGCCTACGGATGTGTGGCGTGTCATTAAGCGTCGTGTCCCAATAGAAAGTAAGCATTCCATGGATGCATACTATATTTTGTAACCGTTCTTCGATATCAATTCACCTACCTATTCTTCCGCATCTTCTTCTATTATTGTCTATTTTGTAACCGTTCTTCTGATATCAATTCACCTACCTATTCTTCCGCATCTTCTTCTATTATTGTCTATTCTATAGATGGAATCTTGAACAAATTACAAAAGGATGGTGGTTAGGCCAATATCTGCATAAAAATTGTCACAACTTATTGCTAAGCAAAGCGGCCGTTATATTTGGTAAGACAACTAGTCCTTAGATAACTTTAGGAAGGACCGTTACTTTGCAACTACATGCTCCACAAAGATGATGGCGTGACTTTACCATCAGCTCGGCTTCACCAAAATTTGATCTACATCTTCTCCTCAGGAACAAAATGGAACCCGTGTGCTTCAGCACTCCCAAGTATTGGTTTTTCTTGATTCATGCAGTCAAGGGGTCCTTCCTTCAAATCACATTCTAATATATCAACAACCTTTTGCAAGTAAGATTCCTGAAACTTTACATCAACTTGATGGCCGACTCTTTCATCATTTTTCAAATTTGGCGAAATGATTGTGCCACACTCCCGATAGGCCATGGAATTCAAAACGGTGCTATTAGTTTTTAAGTAAGGAATAAATATGTATATCCATGACAGATAATTCCTTGCCTTGTAGATCTGTGATAGATTAACTTTCAGATCTAAAAATTCTGTTTCACAAGGATGCACATACCCAAGAATTTCATTGGCTTTAACAAAAAAGTTCGTGTTTGCTTGCACATCTGGACATTCTTTCCCATCCAACCTCCTGGGCACCACGCAATTGTTCTGGATTGGCCAGGTATTAAAAAAGTGACTCGAGGGTCGAGATGCATTAGTAAACCTAAATTTGGCAAGCGCATTCTAGTCGACAAATTGAAGACACAACAACTAGTATAGAGGTCTCAAAAAGAAGATCTTTTCTAGAACAACAAGCGGCGAAAATATAATATATCAGGGAGAAGATGGGACACATAATTCCATCCATTACACCGCATTTGTCCATAAAAACTAGACAAAGGAGAGCATACCTTTCCGGGAAAGAAAAGCACAATTTGCTTTATAGCCGTGAAGAGGTCATCCTTGCGAATTGAAGCATGAAATTTGCACCTCTACATTTACAACATGTGCTCGCACATGAAGCTCCGATTCTGAGAAAACCCTCTTTGGATCCTTTTGGAAGCAAGCTGCATTTTGTAGCTTGGAAATGTTGGCAAAGAAGGCAATGAGCTTGGCTGAACCAGGAAGGCTTTTCACTTGCTTCTAAAGTAATGGAAGAAGGCAGGATTTTTACTTCAAAAAAACAGACCCTAATCAGCACAACCCTAAAGTCACAGGTTCTCGAGCCTGCGTGCCATTGGTTTTTTTTTACTTATTTATTTATTTATTTATTTGTGGAGGGTATGGGGTAAACCATTGGTGATATGGAATTTAGACAATAAAATGCAGTGCACTCTAGATATCTTGATTAGTATGT
>JAJEKV010000877.1:0-72623 GCA_021234155.1 Isoetes taiwanensis | reverse complement strand
GTTGCATTGTCCAAGTTGATGCCGCTGACCCTTCCCTCATGCTCCCGCCTGAATCCGCCCGGCTTGAGCTTGGTCCCCTCCCGATTTGTACAATGTGCTCAGATCTGTTGAAACTCCTCCTCACGAAATGATAGGTTCTGCCGCCGGATAGATCTCCCTTATCCATTGATATCTTTGCTATGTCGGACATTGTCTCCCCAAAGATAAGAGTCTCTCTCCGCCCTCCCCTTGGGATCTCCCCGTATGAATAGTCGATGAGGTCCGCTTTCCCATGTGCCATCATGCCTAAGAGCTCGTCGATTCGAAGCCCCTGTTCCTGGCAATATGACAAGCTGAGGATGTCATTTGCTAGAATGTACTCCTCTCCGTCGATGACTATCGGCGACAGAGCTGTGATGCCGACCGGTGGCTCGGTGGCTCTTCTGATGTCGTCGTCGTGCCTCGACATGTATCTCTGCATCCTTGTTGCTTCCCTGCTCTCCCACTCTGGGTTTTGCTCCCCTAACTGCTCGTAGTCTTCGTCGATCCGCAAAACTGGTGTCCCTGACGTCGTGTCATGGTATTCATACGGGGAGGAATCTTATATTATAAAGTTATTCTGTAACTGTTGGACCCAGCCCTAGATCCGACGGCCCAGGTTCGTTTGGCCCATCCAACGATTAGAATTGCTTAAAAAAACAAGGCTAAAGAGACTTAGCTAACTAACTATGGTTAGAGGCTGCGTTAACTATGGCGCATCGACTGTAGGTTTTATTGGCTGGGCTAGATTGATTTTGCTTTCAACAGTGATGGCGGAGAAGGTTAGGTACAACGCTTATGGATGCATTCATAGGCTCTACTAACTTGAAATTACAGACCAATTGTAGACTGCACAGATCTAAGAGACAGGACTTGGGAGGTTAAAATCGGCAAACATTCTTCCTACTAAGGAATATGCATAAAGGAACCTTTGGTTCACTTCCCTATAAAAAGGCTGGGATTAGGAAGGAAGAATGTGAACGTGTGGTATGTTTGACAGAATCTAAAGAGGATGACAAGCCGAGAATTATTTCACCGGATGAGATTATGGCAATATTACCCTCCAAGCAGCAAGAAACATTGCAAGAAGAAGCTACACAGCATCTTTTTATTCTAAACAGGTTTTGTAAACCTATGCAACTGGTTTCAATTTTCTATTCCATTTCCGGAGATATGTTTTAGAGTTCGCTACATTTTTATACGTTGTATGAATATGGTTTAAAATATTAGTTATTTGTTTATGCATGATGTTTTCGATTTTGCAGATCAGGGTATAATAGAAGTTTGTTATTTTGCATGCACGCTGCAACAATAAGCAAGAAGACAGGGATGTCGTGTTATCCAGATGGTTTTATTAAGCGCCGGGTTCCTGGCAAGGAAGACAACTTAGTCCCCTTCTTTCCACAAGTACATCATATGCAAGCTGCAATTTGGTTAGTACTAAGGATTTCATGGTTGAAATTTGTATTATTGTAGGTGTTATGGCCAAGGTGTGGTTGGCAACCAATTTTCTTAATAGATCTTATTATAGGAGCATCTGTGAAGAAAGTATACAGGAAGAAAACACTTTGTATTCACCCTGACAAGGTGCAGCAGAAAGGTGCCACAGTTCAGCAGAGTTATATCGCTTTGTTGTTTCTTCTGTGTTTCTAGAGGATACTCATGAGTTCCTCATTTTTGCAGGTATGGAAGGAACCAGCTTTACCAAATATGCATACTTCACATGTGGTTGGATCATTATGAGCCACATCATTATAAGCCATAATAAAGGTCCCTTTGGTTCCTGGATCTCTGCATGGTTTCCAACGACATGTTGAAATCATTATTTGGGTTTATCACAAAACCAGTGGATTCTGTTGCAGAACATTCCCAACCAGTGGCAGCTGGCTTCTCAAACTAGATGCATATATAATGTCTTATTTCTCAATGAGGACATTTTAACTCGAGGACCATCATCTTGGCTCCAGATAAAGCTTTGGGCCATGCCTTTGATCACTCAACAGACATCTGCAGTTGCTTCATCATGCTGCACAAATTATTACCATAGCATTTTTAGGCTACAAACTTTATAAAAGTTTGCTACTTGAAGCAGACCCAGCAATAGATCAAGAATGGCATGAAGAAATAAGTATTTGCTCACACATCCAGTTTCTCACAGTTGATTCTTTGAGATTTATCCCCTAAGCAGAAGAACACAAAATATATTTCTAAGAACTAGGCCTTGCACTTAATCTTCTCCATCTTAGTTCATCCTCTGTTACACAAGTTAATTTTTTCCTCTTGATTATATAGATTGGACATAGGCTGGAAGTCCCAAAATTGTTTTTTTGCATTCATGTGCTCTTCATGGAATACTACTGTTTGGATCCATTTTCTGCATCCAAGAATGAGACAACAAAGTTACTAATTATGCAAATTTTGTAACTTCCGAAATAGAATGTTACTCAAGTCATGAATGACAGGCTACAAGAGACTTTGGCCAAGCACTACCTAAGAAGTTAGAGATAAAAGTCGGCAGATAAAGTAAGAGAGACATCCCACTCAAAGACACATTCAATGGCTTAAATGGACAAAATCCTAGGACATTTCTATTCACATAGCATCACAACATCATATGAACAAGAATGGTGCTCCCTCCATGAACCTACAATGCTGCCCCCTCCCACCCCAAAACAACAAATAATATAAAAACGTAATGCCCATCAATATTTACGTGTTCCCAATGATGCCCTACGGTATCCACATGATGCCCTACGTCATTTATAGGTCCCCACATGATCCAATGGCCCAGAAGCTACTCTACACAAATGCACAAGTTCCCAGTATTTACAGGTTCCCAAATTATGCCCAGCAACGCTGGGTACCATTACTAGTCTATATTGAGGATTTGATCCTGGGCCCTACGGGTATCAAGTGGTGCTAAGTCTAAGGGCTGAACAGAAGGTTCCCCTACTTTGTTGATTGACTTATAGTGCATGAAGAGGGCAAGGGCGGTCTGAGATGAAAGGTACCTATGCCTATTATGTCTGCAGGTCATGTAATCGGGCATGGTCCTAGTCCTATCCCATAGCTGACTTTTGCCTCTAGATCCTCCCATCTCTCGACCTAAGGCTTGGGTGAGTGTTTCAAGATAAACCCAATTCCCTCCCCTAGGAGGTAGTCTAACTTCCCAAGGCAAGACCTGTTGGTCGTATTGGCACATGATATCTGTGTAGTAGGGTGTTCTAGTCAGAGTTGCATGAAGATCAAACAAGTGGTCAAACACAGAGAAGGCTTGCTCAGCAGGGAGCTGATGGATATGGCTTGCAGCATTGTACCATCTTTCAAAGTTGCTGGGCACCATTGAGCAAAGAAGAATGCAAAAAATGGCTTGCAAAGATCAGTGAGGAATCAGGAAATCGCCTAAGTGGCTGGGAGCAGTTAGACTATGGTTGGCCTCGGGATTCGTGCAAAAGGTACCTAGATGAGAAAGGCCTTTGTTCTATGGCTATGGGTGTCCAAATGAGCTACCATGAAGTGCAAACCTAAGCAAAACAAAGCAAGAAACACTACATGGCAGTTTGTTGGGTCAAATTTGGCTAATTTGGGTCGAAAATGGGCTGACCCGGGTGAATCCGCGCGGATGGCCTCCGCGTCGCGAACGCAGACGCGTTTGGCGCGGTCTCGCCTGGTTGGCCTATTTTGGAGCCATTTTTGGTCATTTTTGGGAGTTTGAAGATGGTAACATGACTAATTGGATCAATTCTAACCTAATTAGCAACTTATTTTGAGCAAAACTGACACCTAAAAGCAAATTTTTGGCGCACACGGGTGAATCCGCGCGAAACGCGCCCGCGTCGCGGACGCAGAGGCCATTGGCGCGGTCTCACCCGGTTGCCTCATTTTTTTGCTTTTTTTGATGATTTTTTTGTCAAAATTTCGTTGTAGACATGATTTCTAGGGTATTCCTAAGCATGTTATAAAGAATTCTACTGCAATTCGATTTAATTCTCTATTTTTCAAGCATCAAAATTTTTACTTACAGAGAGGAAACAAACTTTTATATTAATAAGGAAAACGCATTTACATAGAAAATTTAACTGTTTAACAAAATTTCAAAATTGAGGCTCTAGGGCCTTTCCCTGCGAATCCTCCATGCTAAGTGTATGTCCTTCGGCATAAGGGTGACTCTCTTAGCATGGATTGCACAGAGGTTCCCTTCCTCAAAGAGTTGTACCAGCTCTGCTTCGGCGGCCTCTTGCAGGGCCCGGGTCATTAGAGGGGTAACCCTATAATTGGTCCAGAACTCCTGCATGATTTCCCTAAGGAGGCGCTCGAAGGGCGCCTTCCTTATGAGGAGATTTGTGCACATTTGAAAGTGCTTGATCTCCCTGAACACACGGGCATGCACACTGTTTGGCCCGTGGTGAACCCTTTGGGGTTTCTCCGGTCTAGGTGGGGGCGGCTTCGGCTGATTTTTATTTGGCCTGCCGCCCTTGACGGACTTCTGCACATTCTGACGGCAGTACCAGTCGTTGTACCTCGTCCAGCGACGGAGGTACTCTTGGTACACCTTCATCTTGCGCATGAATTCACGATCCTGGCGGAGCGTGAATTCCCGTTCTCCCACCTTCTGCTTTTTGACCACCTTCGGTGGCTCCGGCCACTTGGGGTAAGGTGGTCTCGCGTCGGGGTTGGAAGACCCCCAGTGCCCTGCTGCTCCTCCTCCTCACTGTCTCCTCCGTCCTCCACCTCCTCCTCTTCACGAGGCTCTTCTATGACGACGGTCCGGCGGGGCCTGTCGTTTCTTCTCTTCGTCCTTCTCTCCTGCTGCCTCAGCTCCCGCTCGCGCTCTCTCTTCTTCCTAGCAGCCTTCTCCTCCGGCCACTCTGCAACCTTCTCCTTGCCCTTCTTCTTTGGTGCTGAAGGGCCCGCCTCTTGAGTTTGCTGCTGCTGCTGCTCGTCCACCTGCTCTTCAACCTGCTCTTCAACCTGCTCTTCTACCTCCGTGTCCGTCAAGGGCCCAAAGTGGCGGGACTCGCCAGTTCTCTGGGAGCCTGCCGACGAAGAGCTGCCGCTGGGGCTCGGTGCATCCTCTTCGGCGTCGTGGAAGGTGTCGCCGCTGCTGCTGGAGGAAGACTCCTCATCTCCCGGCTTCGGTCGAAGGTGCTCAGGGACCTTCTTGACGTGCCGCCCTGCTGCCGCTTGTGCCATTGAGAGGGTAGGTCGCTCGTGATACTTCCTTGCTGTTTGTTTGGTTCGAGCCATATCTTACGGTTCAAGAAATGGATGACGTAGAGCTGAGCAAGAGAGAGATGGTGGGGGGGAAGGTTGGAGATAGAATGAGGTGTCAGATATTTAAAAGGAGGGTCCCTGGGAATATTCTCCCACCATAATTACCCCTATTTATTAGCCTCCCTTATTAATTACCCCATATTTAGTAATTATTTAATTATTAATGTATGTATTAATCCTGTATTAATTTGTATTATACTTTAAAATTTTCGAATTTCCTAATGGTTTGAAGTGCTAATTATGGATTTGCGCCATTTTTCACTCGGGTCTCCGATTGGCATGATTCTTCGACCCATTTTAGGTGAAATTTGATGCAGATGCATAATTTTCACTCCAAATTTACTAGAAGATGAATTGGACTCATTCATTCCTTCGTCTAACACTTAACCTTATTTCGGACCCACTACCTAAGAGAAAAAAATTTTCCCTTATTTTCGGGGTTCGATGGTGGAAATTTTTATTTCACACCCCTATAGGCCTGTTAGACTACTTTCATGGTTATGGTCAGTACTAGTTCCTGGTCAACCAAGAACATCGCTCTGATACCATTGTGACGCTCCCTGCTAAACATACGGCGACCGGCCGTACACTCGACAGGAAATCCCCCGTCCGGCTCAACAACCGCACAGGCCCTTCGTCTACTCCGCACTCTAAGGTGACCCTAGTGCGGGGAGGGGACACGAAGGTGTCTTGCGCGCCCTTCCCCTATGGGCTCCTATAACAGCGGAAGCGATAAACAAGTCAGAACTAGCATCAAGCATATAAATACTACCTCGAAGGGTAGTCCATCACACATCCACAAGGGCAAAGATGATAAACATAAACCGTAAAACATGAGAGCCCCTACCCAGGCTCAGACTCGTGAGGAGGATAACTGACCGGCTAGGCCTCAAGATAGAGCAGATCGAGTCATGGCAATGGCGAGGGCTGGCATAAGACAATGGCTAGGGTTGACCACTCCATCCGCCCCTACTGTGCATACTTTGCAGATGGGCTAAATCAGGCTCTGACGTGACTCTAGCCTTCCGGATCGCTAATCCCATGGCATCACCCATCGGGACTACTCGAGGGGTGCATCTCCACGGTCGGCCCCGGCGGAAGGGTTGCATCTCCCCTCCCGGGGTCTAGAAGTTCCGTGGGGCGGCTAGAGAATCGTGGCGACACACGATTAGTTGTGCCGACTTAACCCCCAAAGCGAGAGCCAAGCCGACACTTGCAGCTCGAGGAGGCGGCAAACACCATTGCCCCGAAGGTGTCCGGACCCATGCTGCCCCTCCGCAGTGACCGACCATAAGCCTAGCCCACTATGGGATCCCCGAAGCCCCCACTCGGGGGATCCTCCCTCCACATTGCTTCTAGCCCGTTGTGTGGTGCTTTGGTCGCATCATAGCCCCAATAGCACAGGTGGGCTCCTACCTGAGGCATAACTAATAGGAACTAAGGGATCTACTCTAGGAGCATCTTATATTATAACTAGTAATGGTACCCAGCGTTGCTGGGCGTAAGTTGAGAGCCTATAAATATTTTTGGCTGTAATGAGAAAAGCCCAATACCTTTCCCTTTCTGTTTCCCTTTCCCTTTTGCTCTATCCTGTATTTCACTTTTTCTTATTTTCTATACACTTTTCTTTTTCTTTTCAGTTTTTTCCCGTTTTTTCCAGTTTTTTCTCATATGTTTCCTTGTTTTCCCACCCCTTTCCTTCATTTCCCTCTTCTTTTTTTTCGATAACCTTTTTCCCTTTCCTTTTCCTCCTTTCCCACCCTTTCCTTCTTCTCCTTTTTCCATGCCCTTCTCTTTTCCCTTCACCTTTTTCCATGCCTTCTCTTTTCCCCACCCTTTTTCCATGCCTTCCCTTTTCCTCAATCTTTTAGTCTTTTGCTTTTTTCCATGCCTATTTTCCCTTACCTTTTCCTCCATTTCCCAGCCTTTTGCTCTTCCTTTTTTTGGGTGCCCTTTTCTCCTCCCTTTTTCTTTTTCCTCTCCCATTTTTCATGCCCTTTTTACCTTCCCTTTTCCCATCTCCTCACCCTTTCTCCCTTCCCTTTTTCTATGTTCCCTTTTTCTCTTCCCTTTTCCTCTTTTCCTTTTTCCCGTACCCTCTCCCCCTTTTTCCCTTTTCCCTCCTTTTTTCTTTTCCATTTCTCTTCTCTTACGCCCTTTTTCCCTTCCCCCTTTTTCCACCCCTTTCTTCTTTCTATTTTTCCTGTGCTTTCCTTTTCCTCCTTTTCCAACCCTTTCCCACTTCTCTTTTTCCCGTGCGATTTTTTCTTCTTTTTCTTTTCTCTTTTCCTTTTCCCATGTTTTCTTCCCCTTTTCCCTCGCTCCCCCGCTTCCCTTCCCTTTTCCCTTTCCTAATGGATTTTTTTCCTGTTTTTCTCCTTTCCCGATCCTTTCCTCGTGCCCGTTTCCCTTTCTTTCCTTTTCCTTTTCCTTTTCCCTTTCCCTTTTCCCTTTTCCCATGCCTTTCCACATTTGTTTTCTTTTCTTATTTTCCTATACTCATTTTCCTCTTTTTCCCACCCTTTCTCTCTTCCCCCCTTTTTTTTTTTTTCTTTTTTTCTTTTTCTCCACTCATTTTTCCTCTTCCCTTTTTATCTCATGCCATTTCCCCCCTTCCCTTTTCTTGTTTACCTTTTTCCTTTTTTCTCATGCCCTTTTTTTAGGTTCCCTTTCCCCCTTTTCCCTTTCCTTTTTCTTTCTTCTCAATTTCCCTTATTTCTTCCCTTCTCCCCATCCTTTTCTTGTTCTCCCTTTTCCCTTCCCTCTTCCTCATTTTTCCAACCTTTTACTCTTCCCCTTTTTCTCGATGCACTTTTTTCCCTCCATTTCCCTCTCTCTTTTCTTTTCCTTTTCCCTTTTCCTTTTCCTTTTCCTATGCCATTTTTCCTTCCTTTTCCGCTTTCTTCAATGCTCTTCTCCTTTTCCCAATGCCCTTTTCCCAATGCCCTTTTTTCTTTTTTTTCCCCTTTTTCCATGCCTTTCCACATTTGTTTCTTTTCTTATTTTTCCTATACTCTTTTTTTTTTCTCCTCCCTTTTTTTTTTCCTTTCTTCAATCTTTCCTTTTCCTTTCCTTTTTTTCCCTTGCCCTTTTTGTTTACCTCTTTCCTTTTTTCCATGCTTTAGGTCCCTCTTCCCTTTCCTTTTTCCTTCTCAATTTCCCTTATTTCTTCCACCACCATGGCACTTGTTCTCCTTTTCCCTTCCCTGGAACTCATTTTTCCCAACCTTTTACTCTTCCCCTTTTCTCGATCACTTTTTTCCCCATTTCCCTCTCTCTTTTTTCTTTTCTTTTCCTTTTCCTTTTTCAGCGATTTTCCCTTCCTTTTTTAGAGCTTCAATGCTCTTCTCCCTTTTCCCAATGCCTTTTTTCTTCCCTTTTCCATGCTTTTTTCTCCTCCCTTTTCCTTTCTTCAATCTTTCCTTCTTCCTTTTTTCCCTTGCCCGGCCACTTTATCTCTTCCCTTTTCCTTGGCAGGGGACCACCATGTACGGGGAGCCTGCCAAGCAGCGGCGCCGGGATCTTGATAAGCAACGGCCCGAGCTCGTCCTCCCACGTCTTCACCCGGTAGGAAGCTACTCGGCACGGAGCTCCGGGGTCAGCCCTGAGAACGAGCCTCCCACACCTTCATAGTCAGTGCCCCCCAAGCGTGGCAGGAGCTGCGCTCTCCGGCCACTCCGCCATCGCCACGGCCTCCCACACTCCCGGTCTCCCGGCCACGCCATCCCAAACTCCAGTCACTCCACCACCACCATCCCCCGGCCACGGGACCTCGGCCTTAGCCCACCTTGGACCTGTGAAAGCAGAACTCCCGTGGCGCTAGGCGGAGAGGCCCTGTCTGGGTAGTTCGAGGCATGCGGCAGCCCGGAGAGAGTCACGCCCACCACATCCAACACACATTCTCGATCGGATGACATTCGAGGCCGCCATTCACATTTCGAAAGCAGCCCGCATGGGGCTCAGCCCGGGCCGGCCGCATTGTCATATTCACGGGCCGCGGGGATGCAGTGCGTGATACCATATTGCGCCCGGAGCGCCCGGATGTTGAAGGGGACATCCTCAGACGTGGACCGGGACCTCACACCTGTGCAACGGGAGGCACGCAGACAGGACCTTGTCGGTCGAGGGTGAGGCATTCGCCAACAGAGTGCCGCGAGGATTGGTTCGGCGGGATGCACATTTCCGGCCACGTGACGCTACTGCCTTTGCACCCCGCAGCCCCAACCACGCTCGCACGCTGCCCTCGCTTACGCTTCTACTACCCACGGCCCCCCCTTCTCCTCAAGCCCTACTCCCTGCTCCCTCGCCCCCTTCCCCTCACCACATGTCAGCCTCGCCTCCATCTACCAAATTCTCCCTCGGCCCCTCCCCCCAAGGACTCCCAGGATCACAAGCTGGTGATACCATCCCTGGCGACAAATAGGAATTGTGCCTCCCGGGGTGGTCTCATGGAATGTCGAGGCTTCCCTTGGCGAGAAGGGGCGGTCGGCGAACTTCAGGTGGCGGCCGGTATGGATCTCATCTTCCTCATGGAGACATGGGAGCATGTTTGAGCCAAAGCAATGCGATTTGCGGGTTACCAACATTTCGGTCTTCAATACCGCAGGGGCATACCGGGTCATGGGGAGTGGCTTGCTACTACCTGACAACCTTGGCATATCTCGCATTACCCTCCGAGGAAGTGCATGCATACAACCGGTACTTACGGTTCGTTATTACACGCATAATACTAGTGGCAACCCTCTTTTTACGGCGTGTTATTTCCCTCACGCAGACGGCACCTTCTATCGCCAGCCACCCCGTCGCGGATAGGATGGACGCGTATGTCGATCTATATGATGACATACTGGCCCGGCATCAGCGATTGGGTAGGGTCGTCCTTCTTGGAGATTTCAATGCGGGGCCGGGGAGTAGAAGCGACCCATGCGACTTGACCCCCTCGCCGACGATGTCCTGCGGCCTACGCCCCATGAAGTACCACGCCCCGCAGCGGGTGGATGACGGCCAGTCACTGCGCTTTGGCGACAGTTGCTCCTGCTATGTGGCATTTTTGACTTGATAATTTGCAATGGCCTTTCCGCGGGGCCCGATTCGCAAGTGCACATGCGGGCAGGACAATCGAGGGGAGGCCCTGGTGTGGTGGACTATGTGCTTGTAGTTGCGCAAGATATGCATCTCATCGGGCGTTTCGGGTGGGCGCATACGGTCCCGGGATGAGGAGGTCGACTCGGATCACCTCCCACTTTATTTGGACTGGTTTTGGCGGCCTTGAGACCCCCACTATGCCAGCCCCTCGCCGTCCCTCAGTTGAGACTCGACATGAAGCGTGAGCGAGGAGGACTTCTGGCAAGATGCTCATGGGCGCCCTCCCGGTAATTCTGAGACCTCCACACTAGAGCGGCCAGACAGACCGGTGACTTAAGCTATTACGGGATCACGGCCGGGCCGGGTGCTTTAGCGGGACCCCCTCAGCGTCGCCGCTCGGGGTCAACAACATTCAGCGTAACCGATGGTTTGATGCGGGATCAGAAGCATAGCGGCGACTCAGTCCCGGATCGGTATTCTGTACCTCGCCAGAGGCCACCACCGCGCATCTGCGCCCATCCCGAGGACACAAAGGCGGCGGTACCTTGCCAAGCATCGAGGGGAGATGTTCGCCCTGGCGGACACTCATCCTCGAACCTTTGGCCTTGAAAGTTAGCGAAGGCCGACCCGAGCCTTCAGGGGACATCACACCGCAACGGTACTAAGCGGCTCCCTCTATGACGCCCGAGGGGCGATACGCCCATACCCCCAGGGATGGCCCCCCATTGGTTCTGATGGGCGAGGATGTTGAGGAGGGGCACACGCAGCGACTAGCTAATGGGAAGGCGGTGACCTCGATGGTATCGCGGTAGGGTTACTCAAGTGAGTAGGCCCGGGCGTCGTGGAGTCCTCACTACCATTCAGCGAGGCATTTGCGAGGAGGGTTTCCCCGGACAATGGACCCTGGCGAGGGTTGTTCCCATTCACAAAGGCGGGCGACCCACCTTTGTCCAAGCCAATTCCGGGGCCCGATCATGGTCAGTTCGGTATTTGCCAAAGCTGTTGGCGGCATTCTCGAGCAGCGATTGACCAGCTGGGCGGCGGATGTGCGACCCTCACCTGAAGCGACTTCGACCCCGCCACTCAGCGATTGATGCCTCTTTCACTGCGGGCGATTGAAAACAGCGGAATCATCGGCTGGACTTGTATTCTTTGCTGGACTTGGACCCTTGAGGCTTTTGTCTGTCCCCCGAAAAGTCGTAGGCTAGGATCAGCAACGGGGCTCCCCGGGCCGCCAGGCCATATACAAAGTTGTATATGAGAGTTGTTGTTTTGCGTGATGCACCGACGGGCCAAGCATTCACCAGTAGTATCGAGGTCCTAAGGGCTGCCCCCTCTCGCCAACACTTTTTGGCCTCTACATTGATCGGTTAGAGCCCCGCTTACGAAAGCATGGGGGATGGCATACGCCTTTTGCACTGTGTCATCCCGCCAAATATCTATCTGACGATGTTGGCACTGGCCCACACCCTGCTATCTGATCTCACACGGATGCCCTAGGACACATTTTGTCGCCTCGAACATCTTGGGCCAATCGGCCAAGACTGTGGTGGTTCTCATATCCTTTCACGTCACCCCATGCCTCCCTCGCACTCACATACCGGGGACAGCTCAGGACGCCACCCACCTACAAGTACCTAGGGGTGGAGTTCCCCTCCCCGCCTGGCGGGAGGCGCCTATCCGCTAGCGGTGTGTTGGCTGGAAAGCATGCCATGCCATGCAACAACAAATCCCAGCGAGCTATATGATTGGGGCCACATCCCGGTCACATCTGCTCGCACCGGTCGAAATACCCTTCAGATTTTGTCGAGTTTGGGGTCTTGGGCCGCTCCTTTACACTGAATGACTTGGAGCAGGTGTATGGCATTTTTGGCACGCACTTGGGTGAAACCTTCACCCCTATCGATCTCAAGTAGAAACTGGATTCCATACGCTTCACGGGCAGCCCTTATGATAGACACATCGCTCTATTTCTCGAAAAGTGGTTACTATGGGTGATGCTCGGCTCCCCTTTTTGGCTTAAATCGCGGGCCATGAGTCCGCGGCCCGCTTAGGGCCTTGTTGGAGGGTAAGAGAGATCGCGGTTCGCCAGATGGAACGTCACAGGAGCACGATGCGCATGACAACAGCGCAATGTGCGTCATCGCGGGACTGCTCAAGGGAGTACCAGATGCTTGTTTCCTTGGCAAGCTCTGGGACCCCATTGCTCTTAGAGCAGGTCAAAATGGCCCATTACAAGGAGCACATCAACCCCTGTTAGCCCGGGGCCCATGGCTCTACGTTCCCAAATGCCCCCAAAAAGCGGACTCATTGCCTCCATTCGCCCAGGTGCCCACCATCTTCGTGACGAGGCAGGCGGTGGATTGGGGAGCCACCAGACCGACTCTGTCCGATCTTTGTCAAACGGGTGCCATTGAGGATGATCTCACACTTTCCGAGTTGCCCGGTGTTGGTCGGTCCGGGGCGGATCGCTTTCTTAGTGCGGCGGGACGTGCCCTTTGCATTTGCCGATGAACACACCGTCGATGCGTGCCACAGGGTCATATCCGAGAGGTACTGGACCTGAAATCACATTTGCCCCGCCCCAGTCAGTTGTCCGACTACTAGGCACTACGGGGTGGTGCATGGCCTTATATATTGGGATGTTTACGCATTTTATATGATTAGCACTTACGGTTTGTCGGCGGTGATTCTTGCCGGTTTTCCTCTCGAAAACCCTTGGTGAGGGTTTTAATCAGAGGCGTGTCAAAACTTCTTTAGTTTTCTATTAGGTCCCATAGACGATTGGTCTCCGTGGGCGATAAAAAGTACCTTCCTTCCTTCCTTCCTTCCTGCGTGCCCCGCTTTCTCCGGTACCTTTTCCTTCTTTTCCTTTTCTTTCTTCTTTCCCTTTTCATTTTTTTTCATACCTTTTTCTCTTCTCTTATCCCCACCCTTTTCCCTTTGCTTTTCTCCCTTTTTCATGCCTTTTTGCCCTTCTCATTCTCTCTTGTCTCTTCCTTTTCCTTTCCCCCTTTTTCCTTTACCCTTTCCCCTTAAGAGATCAAAAGTCTGACCAATCATGGTGATGGTAAGTCGTTCAATAAATCTCGACCTTGGATGCACTCGGATGATCTCGAACATTCAAATTAGGGCTTGATCCAATCAAAATTCGGTATAACATTTATAATATAAGATGTTATACCGAAGTAAGTCGCGTAGTGCAATCGGCCCTAATTTGAATGGCCGGTGATCATCATCCGGATGCATCCGGCGTCCTAGATTTATTGCCGCGACTTACCAACACCGTGATTGGTCGTGCCCGATCTCTTTAAGGAAAAGGTAATGAAAAGGGGAAAAGGAAAAGGGAAGTGGGAAGAGAGAATGAAGGCAAAAAACATGGGGAAAAGGCAAAAAATAAAAGGGAAAAGGGTGGGGATAAGAGAAGAGAAAAAAAACATGGAAAAAAAAAGGAAAGGAACTTGGGAAAAGGGCACGAGGGAAGGAGGAAGAGATAAAAGTGAAAAGGTAAATGGAAAGGGCATGAAAAAAAAAAAGGAAAGAGGAAAAGGTTAAAAAAGGAGAAAATGAAGGAGAAAAAAAGCATGGAAAAGGGGAGGAGAAAAAAAGCATGGGAAAAGGAAGGAGCATGGGAAAAGGGGGAAAAGAGGAAAAAGGAAGGGACAAATGACATAGGAAAAGGGAAAAAAAGAGAGGGAAAGGGAAGGGAAAAAATGCATCAAGAAAAGGGGAAGAGTGAAAGGTTGGAAAAATGGGGGAACAAGAAAAGGATGGGGAGAGGGGAAAAGAAAAGGGGCATAGAAAAAGGGAAAGTGAGAAGAAAGAAAAAGGAAAGGGAAAAGGGAAAAAGGGAACCTAGGTAAAGGTCACAAGGAAAAAGAAAGAGGGAAACGAGAAAAGGGAAGGGGGGAAGGGCATGAGAGAAAAGGGAAGAGGAAAATGGTGAAGAAAGGGAAAAAAGAAAAAAGGGAAAAGAAAAGGGGCAAGAGAGAAAGGGTGGGGAAAAGATGAAAATGGGTATAGGAAATAAGAGAATAAAAGAAATGTGCAAAAGGCATGGAAAAGGGGAAAAGGAAAAGGAAAGGAAAGGAAAAAGTGCACAGGAAAAGGATTGGCAAAGGAGGAAAACGGAAAGAAAAAATCCATCAAGAAAAGGAAACGGGAAAAAAGGGAAAGGGAAAGGGAAGCAGGGGAGTGATGGAGGGGAGGGAAAGGGAAAAAGGACATGAGGAAAGGAAAAGAGAAAAGAAAAAGGAAGGGTTGAAAGAAGGGAAAATTGCACGGGAAGAGGGAAAGGGTGGGAAAAGGAAGCACGGGAAAAATAGAAAGAAGAAAATGGTGGGAAACATGGCATGGGAAAAGGGAAATGGAAAAGGGGGGAAAGAGAGAGAGGCACGGGAAAAAGGAAATGAGGAAAATGGAAAAGGGGAAACGGGAAAAAGGAAATGAGGAAAATGGAAAAGGGGAAGAGAAAAAGGGAGCATGGAGGGAAAGAGGGAAAGGGTGAGGAGATGGAAAAAGGGAAGGTAAAAAGGGCATGGAAAACGGGAGGGAGAAAAGAAAAATGGAAGGGAAAAGGGCACACAAAAAAAGGAGGAAAAGAGTGGGAAAAGGAGGAAAAGAGAAGGGGAAATAGGCATGGAAAAGGGCGAAAGAGTAAATGGTTGAGAAAAAGGGAAGACATGGAAAAAAGGTGGGGAAAAGAGAAGGCATAAAAAAGAGAAATGGGAAGGGAAAAGGGCAAAGAAAAAAGAGAAGACCACTTGTACTTGGTTGTTTTACCCAATAATGCTTCTCTTGATATTTGGCAACATGCATTACGATGTGTTCTTCACTATTAAATTTTTTTTTCGTTTAAGTGGCAATTGACTCATGACCTCATCTACATATTGCTATAGCAAGAGACCGACGTGAGAATGATTGTTTAGATTCAATTATCTTGGATATTAACTCATTTACGGCATCTATCGTTTATCTTTTCTTGCCCATAAGACGTGGCTTTGACTACTAGTAGTAACTTTTGGTTTATATCTCAATTGGTTAGGTAATATTTAAAGGAAGATGCGTACTCATATGGCTTGGTTCTGTGATTATATTGTTGATTATCAAATCAAAATTGCAAGGCTCTCGTGGCCTAATGGATAAGGCATTTGACTTCTAATCAAGAGATTGTGGGTTCGAGTCCCAACGAGAGTGTGCAAAAGAAAGTGGAGGTGAAAGTGATATATGTCGTTATAATCTGAGGTGTTGAAGCTTTGGTAGCTCATTGTTTAGAGCACCCGTTTAGTAAGCGGGAGGTCTTGAGTTCGACTCAAAAGCATATTTAAACGTGTAATGGGTAACTCCTATGGATAGGTCTTGTGATTATATTGTTGATTATCAAATCAAAGTTGGAAGGCTCTCGTGGCCTAATGGATAAGGCATTTGACTTCTAATCAAGAGATTGTGGGTTCGAGTCCCATCGAGAGTGTGCAAAAGAAAGTGGAGGTGAAAGTAATAACTTTGTTTTAAACTGAGGTGTTGAAGCTTTTGTAGCTCAGTTGGTTAGAGCACCCGTTTAGTAAGCGGGAGGTCTTGAGTTCGACTCTCAATGAAAGCAAAGTGATAATGGCTTGCAAGGAGTTTCATTTCTAAACGCATCAAATCTCTTTATTGATATGCTAGGAAGAAGTGACTTGTACTTGGTTGTTTTACCCAATAATGCTTCTCTTGATATTTGGCAACATGCATTACGATGTGTTCTTCACTACTAATTTTTTTTTCCGTTTAAGTGGCAATTGACTCGTGACCTCATCTACATATTGCCATAGCAAGAGATTGACGTGAGAATGATTGTTTAGATTCAATTATCTTGGATATCTACTCATTTACGGCATCTATCGTTTATCTTTTCTTGCCCATAGGACGTGGCTTTGACTACTAGTAGTAACTTTTGGCTTATATCTCAATTGGTTAGGTAATATTAAAAGGAAGATGCGTACTCATATGGCTTGGTTCTGTGATTATATTGTTGATTATCAAATCAAAATTGCAAGGCTCTCGTGGCCTAATGGATAAGCATTTAACTTCTAATCAAGAGATTGTGGGTTCGAGTCCCATCGAGAGTGTGCAAAAGAAAGTGGAGGTGAAAGTGATATATGTTGTTATAATCTGAGGTCTTGAAGCTTTGGTAGCTCAGTTGTTTAAAGCACCCGTTTAGTAAGCGGGAGGTCTCAAGTTCGACTCTCAGCGAAAGCATATTTAAACGAAGCCGTGTACTCCTATGGATAGGTCTTGTGATTATAATGTTGATTATCAAATCAAAGTTGGAAGGCTCTCGTGGCCTAATGGATAAGGCATTTGACTTCTAATCAAGAGATTGTGGGTTCGAGGCCCATCGAGAGTGTGCAAAAAGAAAGTGGAGG
This sequence comes from Isoetes taiwanensis, assembly GCA_021234155.1. Lineage (NCBI taxonomy): Eukaryota > Viridiplantae > Streptophyta > Lycopodiopsida > Isoetales > Isoetaceae > Isoetes > Isoetes taiwanensis. The sequence continues at coordinate 55,842 of JAJEKV010000877.1, read as the reverse complement.
TGAAAGTAATAATACTTTGTTTTAAGCTGAGGTGTTGAAGCTTTTGTAGCTCAGTTGGTTAGAGCACCCGTTTAGTAAGCGGGAGGTCTAATTCAACCAACCTTTTCCAGATCTTGGCTTTTTCCTCCTCAATTTCGTTCATCCTGCGCTGCATCTCCTCGCTTGTCTTTTCCACCCCTTCTATCCTCACGTCCATGTTGGAGATGGCCACCGTATTACGGTTGGCCGTTTCAGCTAGTGTGTTGAGAGCATCCATACGGGGGATTCTGGACTCCAGATGCTTGTCCATCTGAGCGAGAAAATCTTGTAGGTCCTGCTGACTTACTGGTACCCTTGCCATTTCTGTTTTCCTTTGCTGGCTGAGACTGCTGCTTTCCGCCATTGCTCTTGAGTTTTTGCGAGGCACTGCGGAATGCTGCTGCTACGGGTTGCTGCTGTGCCTGAGGCGCTGCTGCCAAATATGTGGGGAGGGGTTGATACCCTTACTCTGTTGAGTCTATATATTGCGTTACTGAACGGTCCCCTAATTCAAAAATTTTCACCGTTAATCCCATTTTGAATTCGAAAATATTGGGATGGCCGCCCTTAATTATTCCTGCCCCCATCATTTATTTTCGTTTCGTCCCTCGGGTGTCTCTCTATGATGATTTTGCTATGAGTGATCTCCTCCATCTATGTCATGGGATTCGGTAGTAGTCTTTATGTCCTTTAGTCGTATTCCAAGGAGTTGGTTGTAAGGTCACAGCTCCCTTGGCCCAGGTATTTTGTCCCGCTTATCACGACCATCCCTTTTTAATTGTATTTTCCTGTGCTTTCCCTATATTTTGAGTGTATAGTGGTCCGGATCCCAGTTGGTGGGTTTTTTGACCCAACGCTATCCTGGTGTACGGGGAGGTGGAACCTCTCTGTCCCGTACCTTTTTTCCGCCCACTTTATGCTCTTTTCAGTCTCGCAATATGCTTTTTACGCAACTTTTGCGATTTTTTGCGATTTGTGGAGTTTATAGTGGTCCGGATTTACCAGTTGGTGGGTCTAGCCCTCGCTATCCTGGTGTACGGCGGAGGCTGAGCCTCTTTGTCCCGTATCTTATTCCGTCCGCCTTTTACTCTTTGGATCTTGCGATCCTCTGTTACTCGTAGTTTGGGATATTATGTTGGTACACTTGACCAGTTGGTGGGTCTGGCCCTCGCTATACTGGTGTGCGGCGGAGGTTGAAATCTCTCTGATCCGCAAACTTTTCTGTACCTTTCGGCCTGAACATCTACCATGTATCTTCAAGTCCCTTTCCCTTTCCCTTTTCTGTCGTTGTCTTGTGTGTATATCTTCCCTGTACTGTTCAATTGTGTACTGAAGATATGTACTGATGGGTTGTAGCCCCCGGCCTGTTTGACTTTTCTCTGTTATTGTCCTGTCCCAGTCCATTATTGTCTACCACCTCTTTTCGTTGTTCTCCCGTTGTGTATTGTCTTGGTCACCCTTATTTGATCCTCCTTGTTGTTTGTGGCCCCCATATCTGGTGCCTTCCCTGGCTGCCTCATGCGTTTTTCCTGTGTTCCCCATTTTGTCTATCAATCTTCCGGTTGCTTTTGTCTGCCTTCCCCTATATTGTTGTCGTCTAGATGTTGTTGCTGTTTAATTATTCAAACAAACAAGCAAACAAACAAACAAGCAAACAAAATGCAAGGACTCATAATTTGGAAACCGAAAGAACTTCCCATTGTTCTATTTCATTGTCAATATGATTTACAGTGCCTTCCTGCCGGATCCATTTCCCTATATTATCACAGCTGGGTCGAAGATTCAGAGTTTTTACAAAATCATAGTAGATAATATGGTGTTGTTAAGATTCTAGCGCTACATGATCAAAATTGTTAACAACCTAGAACAAAAAACTTAAACAAAGTAAAACGAAGGACATAAATAAAGCAGAGCGAGTAGAGCAAGGCATATAGCACACATCCACTAGATCATAGAAATATATCAGCAGCAGTCTAGAGCATTCCGGATCAGGCGCCCCTCCCCGTTGCTCGGGATTAGCTTTTCCACATTCTGCAGTTTTCATTTCGGGCTCTCTTCCTCATTTGCCATGTTAATTCTTCCTTTCTTTGTTGATGTTTCTCCATCTTTCTGTATTTTCTCTGAGTTTCTGGCTAGTAATGCCCGACAAGTATACTCCACTGGGTTCTTTTCACAACAGTGCACACAAATCTTCCCGAAGTCACCTATCACCAAGTCATGCTTGTAACTTCCTGATTTCTGGATCGTCGCGTGCATTTGCAGCACATGATAGCAAGTCATTACCCTTTCCTTATCCCGCTTCCTCACTGTGTCATTCCGATCAGCTAGGACCCCGAGATAACCTAACAGGCTCAGCTTGTATCCATGGTCTCTCATCCCCTGGGCGTGGTGGATCCTGTCGCAGAACAAACAATGTACTCTGCCACAATTTAAGCAAGAAGTAAGACCGTTCTCTAAACAGACGCAATCCTCCCCGCAAATGCACCAGGGATTGAGGTCTTCTAACTCTGGATTGTATGGCACCGTGAGATTCCCTGGATTACCTCGGGTTTTCTTCCTTACTGCCCGATCTGCACCCTCACGCGCCTCCAGCGCCCTCTTTCCCTTGTCCATACTGTTCCGATCGCACTTCTTGCGAAATTTTTCGTCTTCTTACAGGCGCTTCTTTCTTGTGGACTGAATTAGAACCCTAGGAAGACAGAAGATGCTCGGTTATTTATATATTGAGTAGTTTTAGGGTTTCCTTCCACTTTTCCCGCGTTTCCTTTGTTCCGTCTGTCTTCATCCTGTCGTGTCCGTAAGCCGCCATCATTTATTCGTATTCGGTGAAGTTAATGCGACGTATTCTCTGCCGATATTTTGTGTCAGATCGTACCCTGCCTCTTTCGTAGGTCTGTAAGTATAGTCCTTAACGGCTATCTCTTTTTGCCTCCTCATTAATTATCGTACCCTTCCCCTATTTAATGCTATACTAACGCATCCCAGTTAGCCCCTCTCATGATAGTCTACATGGCTACGCCCTGTCGTCGTGGGCGCCCTATACTACCGCCATGTGTCTTTGTAAACGGGAATTTTTATTCGGTGATTTCCGATTTCGTTTTGAATCTTTCCCGCTTCTGTATGTGTCTGGATCGTTCGTTGCAGCTTTGCTATCTTTCGTACAGTTGCCCTCCTGGCGTTGTTCCGTAGTCCCTTGGTGCCAAATCGATTATTCGTTATGGTGTCTAAGCTACTTTGTTTTCTGTTACCGACAAAATCATATCACTACCTATTTCCTATTATTTCTGTTAGTATTTCGCCGTGCATATCCCAATTTTATTGCTTTTTGCTATGTAAGACGCCTCAATGTGGCCATCGTCGGGCGTTGCTCACTCCTTCCTATGACCTTCCCTAAGTGATATATATATATATAACACTGTATCGCCTTGCTGTTCTCCATCGTTTACGTTAACATTATAACAAGAAACCAATCTAATCGGAACCTGTATTATGCCTCTGTTGAGAAGATATGACAAGTATGATTGCTGATTCATCGTTCTTCCTTTCTTGCTTTCTAGCCCGCGCCAATATCCCCCTTTCCTTTTCTAAGTTTGCAGGCTAAGTTACCAAAAAGATCAGAAGAGAGATCAAATACCTGGTGACTCGCATTTCCTGTTGGCATTTACGTTGATAACCTTGCTTATTGTCTCCCATCACCACTCCATCGCCAATCGCCAATCGCCATCACCACTCCTCCACTCCATCGCCATCGCCATTTTCAGATTTCATTTAAAGCAAAATGAGACAATTGCACTCAGATCTAAATATCCCGAGTTGTACTGATCTTTTTAAAATGATCCTTGAAGGATGAATTAGAGAAAATCTTGGCATGAGATGTGGAAAAAACTTTGGCTCAATTTGGATATAGGATGAGTTAGAAAAATATGTTCAAAGTGGACAGAAAAGTTGGCCAGTGCACTTCCCTGGAACAGAAACATATATGCACACTCAAATGATGATATCTCGAGTTTTATTAAGTAGTTTTTGCTGATTTATGACATAAATATCAGGAAAAAGTTGTGAGAGCCCGTTTTGATCAATTATCTACTCTAGTAAGGAATGTAGCAACGAGTAGAGAACATGCAGAACTAATGGTCAAAACGGAGTTGGAACAAAAGTAGATTATTAATGATCAGGAGGAACATGCTGAAATATTATTTGCTGGCAAAGGAAAAGGAAAATATATTGATAAGAGTAAGCTGGGACCATGCTTTGTTTGCAATAGCTATGGCCACTTAAAAAATAACTGCCCAAAAAACAGCAACACCCGAGATAACAAATGCTTCAATTGTAGTGGGTTTGGTCATTTGGCAGCAAATTGCTCAAGTCCCAAGGACTTTGCAAAAGGAAGAGGGAGAGGGTATAATGATAGGTTCAGAGGAGGACATGGAAGGGGTCAAAACATGAGGGGAAGAGGCAGGGGAAGAAATGCTGCTGCCATTAATATGGCAAGGACTGTAAACAATGAACATGAAGAGGAGATAGACGAAAATGTTGAGGTAACTCAGAATTCTAACATTTTCAAAGCATTATCTGCAAATGAGTTGGATTCTAAAAATGATTTACTTGTTTTAGATTCAGGAGCTGAAAGATCAGTGATCAAGAATCCAAATGAACTCAAAGGAAAAATAAGCAAGGGGTCCAGCTACGTGCAAATGGGTGATGGAAATTTACAAAAAGTGAATGTAGCTGGAATGCTAGAGATCTTTGATCTAAGTGGAGAACCTGTAGAACTTCAAAATGTTTTATGTGTGCCTTCGATTGTTAGAAATCTGATAGCAGTTAGTCAGCTAGTAGACTTAGGCTACAAAGTGGTTTTTGAGAAAACTGAATGTAAAATCTATATGTGAAATATATTGAAGTTCTTAGCAAAGAGAGTTGGAAACTTATTTGCATTGGAAAATTTGAAAGTTGATGGTGAAATAAATATTGTTACAGCTCCCTCAATCAGAAAATGGCATGATAGACTCGGGCACACACACCTAAACAATATCAAATACATGATCAAAAATAAGATGATTACTGCCACAGAAAATCCAGAGGAAGAGTTTGTGTGTGAAGGATGTATGTTGGGCAAACATACTAGGCTAAAGTTTCAGAAATCGAGAAAAAGGGCTAAGGGAACTTTAGATGACTGGTCCTATAAACATAACAAGCATGACTGGTAAAAAGTACTTCATCACGTTTATAGATGACTACTCAAGAAAAACCAAATGTTATCTGTTAAGACGGATGTGACGTTCCAGGGGAATATATGCCATAAATACGTATATTCCTGGACCCGTCACTATACAAGCCTAAGTTCATAGTCTTGTATACCATGGATTGTGGCACTAGGGGGCATGACTAAGTTATTCACATAACTAGCCAACCATAGGTTAAGACCAATTTCCACGTGGCCTTAACCTATTGGGCACCCGCCACACGGGACTCACCCGATTGGTGCCACGTGGCATCCTAGGTGGACCTAACTTATATTAGTGGGAACCCTAACCCTAGGCCTCTTTCCAGCCCTAGCTCCCAGAGACTCATCTACTCGTTCGAAACCCCGTTTCGAACATCGTTTGCTGTGACATAGATTGGTGCAGCAGCCCCCGTGGAGTAGGCCCGTTCTTGGAGCAAGAGCAGCGTTACGTGAGTCGAAGACCATGGAGACACCCGGATCTGGAGGGAGAGCATCGGGAGCAGGTATGTAGGGTAGTAGTTATGATAGTTCATCTGGAATTAGCATTCCAGATGTGCTAGTATCTTGTATCTAGGGTAGAGCCATCCTAGAACCCGTATTCATCATCTTGAACCCTAATCAATGAACCCTAACCATTAGTTAGATTTGTATGATTAGGTTAAGATGTTCTTCTTACGATTGTTCTCATGATATGATGATTACGTGATGATGGTTGATCATGTTTGCTCCTCTTGTATTGGGAAGGGGGGTAGAGACCTAGGGCCATATGTAGTACTAGTAATGGTGCCCAGCGTTGCTGGGCATAAGTTGAGGGCCTGTAAATGCTTTGGGATGCAGTGAGAAAAGCCCTATCCCTTTTCCTTTCCCTTTCCCTTTTGCTCTATCCCGCATTTCATTTTTTCTTATTTTCTCTACTTTTTTTTTTCTTTTCCTTTTTTTTTCTCGTCTTTCTCACATGTTTCCTTGTTTTCCCATTCCTTTCCTTCCCCCTTCCCTGTTCCCGATAACCTTTTTCCCTTCCCTTTTGCTCCCTTCTCCACCAATGGCAGATTGTCAAAGTTGAAATTCAAGGGTCTTGACTTTTCTTGAAGCCAAAAAACCTATAAATGACAAAGATTAATGACGGATTGAGCAAGAATGAACCGGAAATAGGGGATCTTCAAAAGGGGAAACTTGTATCAGAGTTTTTTGAAGGGTCCAATGCAAAAGATGACATGTTTACATGTGGTAGTGAGCGGATCTGTCATTTGAAGCTATGAAGTACCTTTCTTGCTTGAAGAAGTTCGAGATTTTGAAGCAAATTTGTGAAATTTTCTACTTTCTTCACTTTTATCCTATGCCCAAGACTATAGAGCTTGTGATTTCTTACAAAATGTCTTGTATGATGACCTTGTCAATGAAAACCTGAACTTGGTGAGAAGTAGTTTGTGCATTTGCATTCAAACGTGCTAGAACAAGGTAACATCAAAGTTTTAGTGAAAGTAATATCGAAATATAGCCTGCAGACCAATTTATAATGCAAACCTGAGTGTTTATAAGTCCCTGAGAATATCAAGCCACACAAATCTAAAAAATTGCAAAAGTTAGTCATTAGTGCTTTATTGGTTATTAATTTTGCAACTTCGAAGCTAATATGAGAGTTACTTGCACAAAGTACCCAGGCCGATGTCCAGCATATAGTCTATATTTTATTCCTAAAGAAACATTAAAAAATTGTCATAAAAAAAAAAAAAACATAAAAAGCCTTGACTTTCAAGTTGCATTAGCTTAGTGAGAATCTGCCATCAAAAAAAGAAATTTCTGAGCATAATTGCACGATTATAGACATTACCTGGTGATCTTTGGTAATGGTTACCCCAGCAGCCTCCAGATCTGCCACAAGGTTATCAAACCTTTGGAAAAATTCTGTGATATTGTCCTTCTCCTGAAATTTCAGATTTCTTAACTCTCTATCCAACACATCTAGTTGAGAGGATGTTTTACTCTCATAGGTTTTAATCAGGTATTTCCAAATAGCCCTCGTGCTCATACCTCTAACCTTTAGCAATATTCTAGAACCCAGCTTCACAGTTACAATGCTCTTAGCTTCAATGAGTTTAGCTGTAACATTCACATCACTACTAGTAATTTCAGTAGAGGTAGATGTACCTTTTGTACTTGAGCTCTCAGCTGTGCTTGTCTCACTGACCTGCTCAACTTCATCAGCATCTCCTGCCACATAGGTCCACAGACCTTCAACCTCCAATACTTCTTTGATTTTCTCTTTCCACACCTGGAAACCTCCTGTGCCATTAAACACATCTACAGCACTTAACAGAGATGCACCTAGTCTAGTTGACATTGTTGCTCTGATACCAAATGAAAATATTTCAATTCAACTAGATAGAACTCTTGTAAGTATTGCTAAAGAATACTTATTCAATGCTAGAATAGCACTATCACATTCAACAGTAATGATTGTTAGACAATAATCAAAACCATAGGAAAACACTATTCAAATGATATTTGAATGAATCACTATTCATATATAAGGTTCCGAAAGCTCGAGCCTGTTCTACTCAAGAACAGTTTCTACGATAACCCATATAGATTACACTATTTTTATCATTACTTATAGGGCCAGACCCGGCCGAACAGGCTCGGTTCCGGCCGACTTGGGACTCGTGGCTGGAGTCTCCATATCTCAAGGGGCTTGCCATATTTGAAATGCCAAATGGCTCCACTACTTGAAACGATATGTTGTATCCCCGATAATGGTAGCTTAACATAATGGTAATGGTCATTAGGAAATCACAACCCTAGACACATCAATTGGGTAGACAACATATTATCATGTACACAATGTGTTAGGCCATTCCCAAGCTCACACTCCGCATCATGTTTCTCACAGCTGATTAACAGTATAGATAATTCATCAGAGAGAATCACACAAGGATCAATAATTATAATTAGCATGGATTTTCTTCACGTAATGCGGAGGACAGCATTATCCTAAGAAGGAGAGAATGTGACGCTATAAATACGTATATTTTTGGACCCGTCACTATATAAGTCTACCCTTGTAGCCTTGTATACCTTAGAAAGTGGCAATGGGTGCACATCTAAGTTTTAACTTAGATAACCTTAGGATAAGGCCCATTTCCACATGGCCTTATCCTATTGGGCAACTGCCACACGGTCTCGCCCCATTGGTGCCACGTGGCATCCTATGTGGACCCTAACTATATTAACCTAAACCCTAACCCTAGACCCCTTTCCTGACCCTAGCACCCTGGGAACCATCTGCGCACTCGAAACTCCGTTTCGAGCACCATTTGCTGTGGCATAGTCTAGTGCAGCAGCCCCCGGAGTGTGGATTCGATCTTGGAGCGAGCACAGCTTCGACCACTTCGAAGACCATGGAGACGCCAAGATTGGGAGGGAGTGCTTCTGGAGCAGGTATGTAGAGTAGTGCTCTTAGTAGTTCATCTGGAAGTTAGCACTCCAGATGGGTTAGTATTTCGTGTCTAGAGTAGAGCCATCCTAGGACCCTTATTCAACATCTTGAACCCTAATCAAGGAACCCTAACTGTAAGTTAGATATGTATGATTAGGTTAAGATGTTCTTATGATGATTATCATGATATGATGCTATGTGATGTTGGTTGATCATGTTTGCTCCTCTTGTATTGGGAAGGGGGGTAGCGACCTAGTAGCCATTACGCAGTATGCTCCTAGTTTAGACCCCTTAGTTCCTATTATTATGCGGCCTGTGCATAAGAGCCCACCGGACTTTGGGGGCTATGATGTGACTCAGCACTACACAACGGGGCTAGAGGCAATACGAAGGGAGGATCCCTGCTGAGCGTGGCTACTGGGGATCCCATAGCGGGCTAGGCCTATGGTCGGTCACTTTGTATGGGCCGGGCATGGGTCTGACACCTCCTGGGGCAATGGTATCGCCCTGCCTCTCAGGAGTTGTAAGTGTCGCCTTGGCTCCTGTTTTGGGGGGTTAAGTCGGGTACGAATCGTGTGTCGCCACGATTCTCTAGCCGCCCGTGGAACCTCTAGACCCCAGGAAGGGGAGATGCGACCCTTCCTGCCTCATCGGGCCGGGGAGATGCAACCCGGAGCAGTCTCGATGGGTGATGCCATGAGATTGCATATCCGGAAGGCTAGAGTCATGTCAGAGCCCGATCTAGCCTACTCTGCAAAGTATGCACAGGAGGGGCGGATGGAGTGGTCAACCCTAGCCATTGTCTCGAGCCAGTCCTCGCCATTGTTATAACTCGGTCTGCTCTATCTTGAGGCCTAGCCAGTTAGTCAACCTTCTTATGAATCAGAGCCACGGGTAGGAGCTCTCATGTTTTATGGCATATGTTTATCTTCTTTGTAGTTATGGATATGTGGATGGGCTACCCTTCGAGGTAGTATGATGTGTTGTTATTGCTAGTGAGTTTATATAGTGCTGCTTGGTTATAATGTATTTTTTCACCCAACAAGGCTGATCAGCATGAGGGTATAAATGGTAATGGTGTACCAATTCTCACGTCGGTCTCTTACTATAGCAATACGTAAATGAGGTCACGAGTCAATTGCCACTTAAACTAAAAAAAAATAGTAGTGAAGAACAGATCGTAATCCATGTTGCTAAATAATAATGCATGTTATATCAAATCAATAGAGAAGCATTATTGGGTAAAAAAACCGGTACAAGTCACTTCTTCCTAGCATATCAATAAAGAGATTTGATGCGTTTAGAAAATGGAACTCGTTGCAGGCCATTATCACTTTGCTTTCATTGAGAGTCGAACTCAAGACCTCCCGCTTACTAATCGTGTGCTCTAACCAACTGAGCTACAAAAGCTTCAACACTTTAAATTAAAACAAAGTATATCACTTTGGCCTCCACTTTCTTTCTGCACACTCTCGATGGGTCTCGAACCCACAATCTCTTGACTAGAAGTCAAATGCCTTATTCATTAGGCCACGAGAGCCTTCCAACTTTGATTTGATAATCAACATTATAATCACAAGATCTATCCATAGGAGTACGTGGATTTGTTTTAATATCCTTTCGTTGAGAGTCGAACTCGAAACCTCCCGCTTACTAAACATGTGCTCTAAACAATTGAGCTACCAAAGCTTCAACACCTCAGATTATAACAACACTAGTGCTGGGCATAAATATGGCAACATGTAAATTAGGATGCTTAATAAAAGCCCTTTCTATCTAAAAGTTGACAGCAGGAAACACCTATATAACAAAAGACAGAAGAGATATAATAGCCTTCTGTCTTGGTTTTGGCATAAATGTTGATGCATTTATTGAACATTTTTGTTTACCTCTATTAAATATCATTGTAAACAACACATCAAGATGGTTGGTTGTGGCACCCCTTGTTTTTTTAGGTTTCATATATTGACGTTCGGTTCTTAGTTTAAAAACTCTTCATATGCATGTATTTTGCAAGCCTACTTGTTTAAGAAACTCTTCATAGTTTTTGCATGCAACAAATAACAATCTGGAACTTAAGATGGTCAAAAACTATAAGGATAGCTATAGTATAGGCAAGCCTTGGGAAAAAGAACGTTTTTGAGTTCTGCACAAATTACGCAGGTAAGCTGTCCATATATTTAGTTAAGTTTCATACAGTTTTACAAGGGCATTGATCGACACTATATTTGTAATACAGTTGTCCATATATTTAGTTAAGTTTCATACAGTTTTACAAGGGCATTAATCGACACTATATTTATAATACATGGCAAATAGACCTCCTCCGTCTCAACATCTAAGAAAAATTTGTATACAAATGAAAAATTGGATCTTAAGATGCTAAGAAATTATAACGATAGGTATAATATAGGCAAGTCCCTAAGAAATATAAATGTTTTTGAGTTTTCCACAAACTAAGCGAGGTCTATGTATCTGGTCAAGCTCCGTACAGTTTTACATAGGTCAAGTTTCATACAATATTATATAGGCATTAATCAATTGTTGTCTTTGATTGCAATAATTTATAGTCCCCCTAGACTGGTAATGGTGTAATGATTCTCAATTAAAGAATAGAAACAAAGAGTAAATGAAGACCCATAAAAATAGAGAGACCTTACAAATCCTAGTATTTAACACTTGCATGAACAATTTTGTGCTTTACTATTATGTAGCGACAAATAAAGAAAAGGATGTCACGGAACCCTTGCAAGAACGTAAGCAAGAATCATTGAGCCCAAAAAAAATATTTTGTTACATTGATTCACATTGCAAGCATGAAAACAAAAGGCAAATGAATGTTGCACCTGCTCATCTCGGGTGATTGTATGCTTTTTACATTAATATTCATACAAACAAAAAATATCTGCCATGCTTTTGCAATTGTACACAAACTAGTTATACCTCATTGCCGAAAGATTGCACACTTTCAGCCACTTTACAAAAATGTTTCCCCATAAAATTCTGATAATAATTAAAGAAGAATATGCAAGCTTTACTGCAGCAGACAAAGGCTACACATATAAGCATCTGCCCTGCTAAGAATTTTAGTGTACATACTGAGCTGCCATATCCACATACTGCTTGAACTCCCATTTACAGTAAGGTACCTAATGGTTACATCGACCCTGCTGTGGTAGTGAAAGTTGGTACAAGTACCCAATATCCTCTCAAAACTTTTTTCATTCTTTGGATTTTGGATCTAGGCTTTCATAAAACAAGATATAGCCATGATCCGTGTTGTTTGTATACTCCTGAGCAGAGCCAAAAAATGTCTGCACGTATGACTCATCAATGATCTCAACGTTTTCATCATCAAAAAACAACCAATGATTGTGGCTTTTAACCAAACTGACATAATGACCATGATTGGGACCACTGCCTACATGCACAACTACTGCAAAAAGCGAATACTCAGCTTCTGAGCCAGGTGCATCATCTGTGGTATTGCATAACTTCAACTCCAATGGGAAGACAACACGATAGGAAAGTTTCTTGTACCGTCCTAACTGTTCGATGTATTTAAAACGCTTTAGGTGAAGAGCAAGTATACGAGGAGGTGATTTTATCTTCATTCTCTTTTGAGCTTCCTGCAGGCTAGAGAAGATAAAAAAGCCAGTTTACTTACCTGGACACTTTCAACAGTGACAAGAAAGGAGGAGAAATTTTGAAGAAACCTACCTACAACATTTATCACAAAAGAACTTGTCTTCAGCATTGAGTGTCTCTGTTGAACTGAAATTTCGAAGACAACTTGTTATGGAGCTATTTTGTTCGATATCAAGACTGAGGTCCAAAAATGTTTCATCCCTTGCGGTAATAGTCTCACATCTCAAACATCTAGTTTCATTTGTCAATATTCCCTGGAATCATCTTGTTAGCAAATATGGCAACAAGAAAGCATGGTATCATAGATACTGATTTACCTGGAAAATATTATGCACCCATGTAGCAACAGGCTGATGAGTCCCGTTTGCACTGCCATTCATGGAACCATTGCACAGTTTCTCTTGGGACACTGAATTCCCGTTTGCTGCCCGCGCCTCTTTCTCCAATATCTCAACCAACTCATTTAACAAATAATTTAAGAATTCATGTGCGTCCTACACAAATACAAGGTTTAGCACAGAATGCTGTGTTTAAGAGACAATTAAATGACAATCAGGTACCTGATGCATGTAGCTACGAAACAGCTCATTCTGTTTCTTTACTCTTTGGACAAACCTCTTTGGTGCTATTACACCAGTCTTCTTCTTTTGAGAGTTTATCTGTGGAAAAAACAAACATTAAAAGCCTTCACTAACAGACTGAATGTCAAGACTGCCAACTCCTAGGTAAAGGCACGTAAGATGTGTTTAGACTTTGATTTTTTATCAAAAGATGGTAACTGACTTCTTAGTTTCAAACCTTCCAAGAACATGAATCCTGTACATAAACAACTGTGAGAAGTAAATATCTGCGTAAACAGCTCTGCCAAACATGTCAGTAAGTTCTCTTCTGGTTCTCCTAATGCCTTGCTACCCCTGTAATATTCTAAAAGTTGTTCCCTAAATGGTACACAGAAATATAAAGCCTGCAAACAGCAAATCGACGGTTGGAATATGCCAGCTTAGGACATGTTCATGTACACCATTTTCAAAGTCTTCCAAATAAACCGTAATGCTAAGCAAGAAAGTCCTGCCTTCGACTCAAATGCCTTTTTAAATCAATAGAAAGATTTGTCACGTTACAAAGGTACAAAACGGAGTTAAAATGGATCTGTGTGAGAATAACCAGGTATAGCTATCCCAGTTTATTAAGCCATTTGTCAGGTAAATAAAATCGAAATCGTTTGGCCTAAACTTCAGGGAATTCTCAGATCGTTTTTGCCATAAAATTCAAATCGACAGGGAAGATCCACCAATTAAACAGAAGAATGGAGACTAACCTGAAGGACACTATTGCAATAGCATGTGTTGCCGAAATTCTCCAATCCAAAATACCGTTCACCTTCTGGGAACTGATCTCCCAGCGCCTTCTCTAACTTTGAGCCAGAGGCTCCCATGACCATATGTCACCACGTAGTTTAAACGGGACCCTAAACAGGAGAGCCAATTCCGGTGAAACCCTAAAACATAATAGAGTACCAAAAAGCGAATTGAGCTATTTGGGTTATGGCCGATCAATCTAATTTAAGCGCCGGAGCAGATGGATCAGTAAAATGATGCGAGGATCGAGATGGAGAAATATATATGGGAAGCATATCCGGAGGAAGAAGCTCTCGTCTTGCTTGGTGGGTTCTTATGTGGGGTCAACTACATAGTTAACACTTAAAACCTCGAAGGAAGTAGATAAAAGAATAGTCCTTGTTCTCCGTAGATCATAACTATCAATTTGTACCAACATCAATTTTACCTAACTTCCCACACCATTACCATGGTGAGCAATGTAAATGTCACCTAATTGAAATTCTTGCGATACGGGGAACACCGCCTTGCCATGTGGCAGGCACTCTTTCCCTTAATCCAAAAAAAGTGGGCAGTCTACAAGGGAGGCACAACCCTTATTTGTGATAAGTGGCTCCAAAACCCTTCGTTGAGTTATCTTTAACATCAGTATTTAATTTTTGTAGCCCCCCAGCTCTCATTTGGGCTTATGCCCTTTGCTATGTGTGCATCCCATGGTCCGTTAGGATCCCCGTCGACTTAAAAAACCTAAATCTTATCTTATTTCTGAAGTCTGTCTTAGCCATGGAGTTTCCTTGTCATTCTTTGTTCTTAAAGTTGTTACCTTGTGAAGACCTGATGGCTTGCTTGCAAAGAATTGTATGCTATACCAGCTGGCCTAATAATGGAAGGCCTCCGGCTTACGTGGTTAAGGGCGCGGTGATCACAATGGATTGGATCCGATTGGGTGGTAAACTAAGCTTTTTGCTAACAATTTGTGTACATTTTTTACAGGATCAGAGGAACCATATCAATTAGTATCAGAGCACGGTTCTTTCATAGTGACTTGTGAATTCATGGAACAAAACACTACATGTGTTTAATGGCACGAGATTTCTTGCAAAGGCAATTAAGGCTGGAGTTGGTGTCAAGAAGTGAAAAGCTTTTTTATTTTGAGACTGGAAAGACTCCTATTTCCGTTCAACCATCAATTACTAGAGTTCCAGTTACAAGTGGAGTGGATTATGGTTCTTGGTTGCAAACTTTTGAAGAGTGGGGCGAGAAGGATGGAGCAACTCGGTCTTTAGACTTTATGCTTTTTAAATAATTCGATTTTGATGGATGATTCGGGATTTCTGCATTCCTCTTAGGTTTGGAGTTACCCTGAAAAAGTCTATGATCAAAATAAATTGCAATAAATTGCTACGTTGCTGGGAAACCTACCTAAAGAATTCCAAGTAGTTCAGACGTATTACTGAACAAAAATAATCTTATCTTAGATTGCGTTCAAGCATCTTTGAAGGACGAAGTTAACAAGGTTCAAAAATTCCATTTTAAGGATCAAAAAGAAAAAAATCTTAAGTAGGATCATTTGGGCAGTTACTCTTACGATTATAGGTATCATACATGGTAGTGATCGGCCCAAAGGCCCAAGTATTTTATTGATTGAAGGTATTTTGTCTTGAAGAATGTATTTGGTGAATGCATAAAGGAAGTGAAATCATAGTTTATATGGAATTCCATTAAGAACATTGAAGCTAGAGAATAATTAACATGTAGATGGATCTCTAGTTGATATTTCAGGAACACGAATAAAAAAATAAATTCCAACAAAAGTGGAATGTCAAGGATAAAGTTGTAGAAGCGTTGCCATTAGACACTTTAAATGTTGTTGAGGACCGGGACAAAGCTGTTGTTGGAGAAAGACAAAAGAATTATTGGCTTCAAATTGATGGTAACCTTGTCCTTTGGATAATTTGTAGTTGTGAACAAGTTATTGTAAGTTGTCTGAGTAATCTTATTTTGAGAAACATGTCACTGTTAAGAAAATAGCATCTTGGAAAGAAGTGTATGCCATAAACCACCCCAAAAGAAAAAAAAACAGTAAAAAAAAGTAACGTATCAAGTCTTCCCAAGTTTGAGATTATTGCCTCGAGCATAGGTTAGCAATAAATTTTCTAGTGAAGTTTCACTAATATTCACATTCTATGCAAATTATGCTTCGTATCTGGTTAGAGCACCATGTTGATCTTGTCCAACATGTTAGAACACCATGTTGATCCTCATCTTAAGAGAACATTTTTTTTTTCAAATCATGTCAAATTCTCCAATTGTTGTGGATAAGCTTGTATCCATGCGAGGCATTATCTATTATACCAAGTTTATACATCTGGCTTTTTGCCTAACAAAATCCAGTGTTCTTTCGCATACCTTATTGGTTTGCCTTGGAAAACTTTTCAATTGAGCTACACATTTTTTAATTTATGGTGGCCATTGCCAACGGTCTGAGTTTGCATTTTCCCCATTCTATAGTCAATGGTCATTGCATTATGTTTTACTTGTTCCATTACCAAAATTTGTAATTGTTAGGAATGGTCGTTTATTTTTATTTTTATTTTGTATGATTTATCTTTGTTCAACGGTCCTAAGTTGGATAAGATGTTCCTTGATATTGATGCCTTTGATGCTTATACATTAAATTGTCCCCTTGGCCATGTTCGCTATACTTTTGTTGCTCTTTTGTGGCCATACATCTTCCTGCTGCTCATATGCCTTCATGTGCTCCTATTGCTTCTCCTACTTCCGTGCAATCAATCCTCATCTCTTCCTACCCAATCCCAATCATTGATGATGCTGCAAAATTTGGGGTGCAAGTTATAGAAAGAAACAAAAGAGATAGGAAATGATTAATGATGTTGGCAGAAGGATTTAAAAAATGCTACATAAAATAAATGTGCCAATGTAACACTGCGATCGTTTGAAATTATGCATGGAAGGATTGGTAAAGCAAAGACTCTTCCCTACCACATGTGGATTAGTGTTGCGACATCCCCAACTAAAAAATGATAGCTCAGTCGTATAAGAATGGGAGATTACCTTCCATCAGCAACTGACTCGCCAACATGAGGTCGTCTATCCGGCATCAAGCTCTTGATAGTGAACAAGTTCTGATGTAGGAGGTATAGACTTGTTATTGTCTTGTCTCCCTCGAGATCAGTCTTGCTAGCTGTGGAAGCGAATAACAACATTAGCACACGACATAATATATACATAAACATAGCCAGCTCGAAGGGTGGAATCACCATAATCAATATAACAATAACAAGGTGCTGCGCATGGAGGGTTGCCCTCCATATCCCGAGGGTGAAGTGGCTAGGGTGGTGTTGCCCGCTCTCGCGGATGTACCATACCCTGTGATACCAAACTAAGATGGATGAGGTATCTTGGACTACAATGGTTGCAGCATATGCTGAAAGGGAACTTGTTGAAGAGGTTTTGAAATGTTATGAGCAAATGCGACGTGAAGGTGTGCCTCTAAATGCTCTTGTGTTGGTGTCCAGCTTGAAAGCTTGTGGCAGCATAGGAGCGATTGACAAGGGTCGAGAAATACATAGCATGGTTTTAGAAAATGGATTTGAGAAGGATATTTTTATTGCAACCAGTGTGGTCAACATGTATGCAAAATGTGGGTCCCTTGCAGAGGCACACGCAGTCTTTGATAAACTCACAATTAAGGATGTTGCCTTGTGGAATGCCATGCAATGTTTTGATGACATGCACATTTCTGACATTGAGCCATATGCCGTTACATTCGTTTGTATTCTAACTACCTATAGCCGTGCTGGTTTAGTAAGTAAAGGTCTGCAGTATATGAAGTTGATGAACATTTATTATGGGTATGCATCGACAATGGATCACTACAGTTGCATGGTAGATCTTCTGGCTAGATCAGGATATTTGCATGCAGCACGTGCTTGATAATGCACCATGTTCTCCGTCAATAGAAGCATGGATGATTTTGCTGAGTGCCTGCAAAACTTATGGAGAAACCAGCTTGGGACTTAGATGCTTCCAAAAGCTCATGGAGGTAAATCCAGAACATGCCGATTCTTATACGTTAATGTCAGACATCCTTTTGAGTTAAGCTGGATATTACAAGCAAATTTATAGTTGGCAAACACTTGGAGATCTTGGAAGTGCTGGTAAACTTTTAACTCTACAACTCATGTTTCTCATAACTTGAACGCAACAAGGTAAGAACACAGACTCAGTGGAGATCCACAACTCAAATTTGCTTTGTATAGTTTTTTAAAACCTCAGTTTAGAGGCATTTCAATAATTTCAGCAAAAAGTAGGGGTGTTTTAAAATTTTCCCGTATTTTACAGGTTAGCTTGACTATGATTACAGGTTAGCTATGATAACTTGTTTGAGGTACAGACAATACGCCCAATTTTAGGCAACAATCTTAGAATCAGACTTTAGGGAAAGCATTTCTGTAACAAAATTTGGGCGAACTTGGATTGTGATTTAGAAATATAAAGACCTTTAGAAAACTAGGCATGTAACGGCTTTACAGCAGTTGTATTCAAAAACCTAGGTAATGTATGGTGCAGGAAATCAATCATAGGAATTATCTTCACTATTAAGGGAGTAAATTAGCACATGGGAATTAGTACCAATAGATACGTTTCATCTGTATTATGTGCAAAAGATGGTAATCACCGGCACTTTAAAAGACTTCACTTACAAATAAATGAGAAACAACTAAACATTCAAATTCTAAGATAATGCATATCAGAGCTTTGCACGTGATTTTGAAGAACGACCAGCAATATACCGCTGCATCTCCAAAAATGCCCCAGGTTGCATTCCAGCATAATATTTATGCGTTGTTTCCTATAAAATGAGAAAAGTTAGTTCATTGTAAAAGGCATGACAATTTGTCTAAAAAATCAAATTCTTTTGGAAGATGCTGGACGGACATAATCAAGGGACGCGTAAAATTTAATGTCAACATTTGCCATCTACATAACAATATTTAACAGATGATTACCTATTGTACAAACATGTGCTGTTCCAGGAAACATGTATTCTGGGAAGGGACTCGCAAGAGACACAAAACCTTGTCATTCATCACAGCAGCAGTATACAATGTTTTGAAGAAGAGAGAGGGGTAGCCGACCATAGGAACAATATCGGACTACCCCGTAAAAAGAAATGTGCACAGGCAATATAGAAGGGTAATTGCGACAACTTCTCATCGGGATAAAAAATCCCGCCCTTTCGGGTTTTCGAGGAAAACCCTAATGAGAAATGGTCGCCAACAACCTTGAATGTGTTGCCTGGAAAACCGAAGGAGATAGGCTGATGGCGAACACAAATATAGCAGGACCCCAGAAGACGGTGGAATCCTTGAATGTGTTGCCTGGAGAACCGAAGGAGGTGGGTGGATGGCGAACACAAGTATAGCAGGACCCCAGAAGACGGCGGAAGCCTGCAAGCAACACAAAGAACCCCTAAAAAACACCCGTGAATGGTTAGAGAAAAGCACCCTCATGCCCCCACGCAGCAGGGCGGGAAGGGAGAGAAGCAACGAGAATAGAAGAAGAGCTGCTGTGAGAAGACGCCGATAACCGGTCCGAAAGAGGAAATGGCCTTACGTAGTAGCTCGTCCCTTCCCAGAATGGCGATCCGATGGCTCGGATCGATGCTAATGATTTGAGGGATGACGAAAATTAAGAAATGATTGACTAGTTTGACATTGTCATAAAAAATTACTTTCTCAAGTTCAAGGGCATCCCCCAAGGGGAGTTTTATTCCATCATTGATGATTGTTTTGTAGTTCAAAACCATCTCTTCATGGTTCCTCACGATAGCTTTTGCTACATCATGTGTTGCTGTCATCAAATCACCTGGTGACACAACTTTATTAACAAGGACCCATCTATCTGCAACTTCTGCTGTCAATGGAGATGCAGTAAGAGAGAGTTCACGAGCACGATTTACACCAATTAAACGAGCCAGATTCTGAGATAAACCCCAAGAAGGAAAAATGCCAAATCTGCATTTACCAATATCATGACTTAATAACTCAGATGGCCAAAAACATCTTACTAACAAACTGCGGGGGGAATTTTTTTTAGGTTTTTTTGAAACATGTTTTTTGAGTTTTTATGGAATATTCTTAATATTCCAAGAATCGACAAGATACAATGTTTGCCTCTAAAAGGAACAACACCTTGCACCGTAGACTTAAACAACCCAATCGTAGAACAACGTTGGTATCTAGATAATAACAACATGAAATAATATAACAAAGAAGAATTGGAGAGTTATACCTAGAAAGTAGACAGATCGATTACAGTATTAGAAAATCCGAATAGCATAGTAATTTATGTCACTGCAATAATTGCAGAGACTAAACCCAATGTATAAATGACAGAGATATTTTATATTTTCAGATCAAGTATCTTCTTGTGCCCCGTCATCGATGTAAAGACATCGTTTGCGTTTCTTTACTTTTTGCTCAATACTTGACATTGAGGACAACACTGTGGACAACACCAATCTCGTTCAGTCTACAACAAGCAATTTCTGCAAGTGAGCAAGAATGATTTGCATATAAGAATAGAAAAGCTAAAAAGCTCACAAGTTTATTCTGTTCATTGCAGCAACTAGTATTGTCTCGTTCAGCTCGTCGATGTTTATAAAATCAGCACGAACACAAATATGTTTGGATTTGACATATTTGTATGTACCGTTGATTTCAGACATCCATGCCTCAGTTCGATGGTTGCCATCAAGAAACATTCTACCACGCAAATCTCACCAATCCTTGTTATGTACCAATGACTCTTCAAATGCCTTATTCACTTCTTGCCAATACGGGTCCCAACCATCAATGTCCTCATCAGTCACTGGAATAACATCACCTTTTGCTGTAGCCATAGATAAAATGAAGTTCCCCTTGCCTGTCTCAAGGTATCTCTTAGTATTTGGCGCTTGAACCCACTTTATGGACCTCCTCATTTATCCTAATCCCGACATAATGGAATCATGTGTGGTTCTCAGATCCCTCTTTAACGCTTAGTGCATCCAAGGTTTCTAAAATCACTTCCACGCGAAAAGATGCGATAAGTCACCAAGAACATCATCATCGATCCCGAACTTTGCCCTTTTTCTGTCCTTTTTTTTCTCGCTTGCTTTAGTATTATCTCGTGGCATTGTTATCTTTCTCAATAAGTCTTTCCCCTCTTCTTCTTCCATAACAAATGTGCCGTCATCCAACGGCATAGCAATATTTCCCGCCTCTTTGTCTATGTCAATTATCGTATCTGCAGGCCCTTCTATTGTCTCTACTGGATCTGCAGTAGATTCAAACGACATGGCCAAACTTCGATGTGTCTGATGACCTCTTGGCTTTCTTTTAGGAGTGATGAGTTTAGTAGGCTGCAAATCTGGTTGACTGTTCCTTGTTTCTACCATAACAGAGGCCACACTGGAAGAAATACAACATAAGTTAAGATGTACACAATTCATTTGATTAGTGACAAGGGACAAAATTTCTGTTTAACATTTTGTGTTTTAGAACAAAATAGGACAAAATTTCTGTTTAACATTCTGTGTTTTAGAACAAAATAGGACAAAATTTCTGTTTAACATTCTGTGTTCTGGAACAGAATAGGACAATATGGTTTAGAGCAGAATAAGACAATATGTTCTTGAAGAAGACAAAACTAAAGGAACGGCTGTCATTTCCGGTAGAATTTGACAAAACTAAAGCAACGGCTGTCATTTCCGGATTTACAATCTGATAAAATCTGATATATGGCAAAAATCTGATATATCTAACAAAACTGCAAATTAAACCATTTATATGATGGCCTCAAAAAATGAGTGAAAGAAAAAAAGGAAACAGAAAACATGTAGGAAAAATGGGAAAAAAGGAAAACGGAAAAGGAAAGTGTGTAGGAAAATGAAAATGGGAAAGAAAAAGGGAAAACATGGAATAGAACAAAAGGCAGATGCGTATAGGCAATAGCCAGGCCCGGCTATCGAGAACCATTTGTCTTTGTAATATGCAATTGCACAAACTTAATGACAATATATTGCAGACCCTGGCATAGAATGAAATCTCTCAAGAAACTCGGTGGGGTTTTGAACAATAGCGTGAGATTTTTAATCGCTTTAGGTTATTCTATTTCATTTCCTCTTTGCGCAAAGCCAAGCTTTACAATAAGCGTAGATTTACTTTTGTTAAAGGAGGATGGGAAACTGTTCATAAGAGCAAGTCAAGGTCACTCCATAGAGGTAAACATCTGCATCTGCTGCGAGATGTGTCAATTTGCATCTTTCGGGCTGTTTTTATATATGGTTTCTTTGACATCAAGTAACATCCAGACAATCAAATCTGGAGAGCTTTTGCATGAAATACTATCTGCAGAAGAAGTTCCAGGTAAATGTGTTTATTTTATTGTTTATGTTGTCTTACTCTTTGCTGATGACACATGTACCTCCAAGTGACTCTGCCAACCATGTTTGCTTGTTTGCTTGATTATGTGTGACTAATATTTCACCATATGAACCTAACATGTATATGACAGATGAGCAAGGAGACAGAAAACTGTTCCATTACAAATCTTTAGATTATGCGACAGAGGAATATCTAAATACCCAGCACGTCTAGGAAAGCTAGCTTTTGATATGTTCATGAAATTGTCCTTGTAGAATTGTTTTTGGCATCCTCACTTGATCCTGCAATTCTCCCAGCGCAATCCTTCTCTGCCTTCACGCTCCTTCTCTGCCTACATGCCCAAGGTTGCCTTCTCTTGCAAAAAGCCTCACGTTTGCCAAAAGCTCTCTTTCCAACATTGCCTTTTTGTAAACCCTTTGTTTACATGAGCTCATGCTGCATGCATGCCACAAGTACATATACAACTCATATACGTACCATACACAAATGCGTATACTGAACCATTAAGTGGCCAGGTCCGTTACAGCCTCCCCTTCTAAAAATTAACCCATGTCCTCATGGGTCGATCACAGATCTAAGCACTTGTTGAATCCATCAGAACTATAATGATCATATATATACACCAAAGTTATACAAGGAAAACTGTTCCTCTATATCATCAAAAGTTACTTCTATTGCTTACATGGAGAATTCGTCCTTAGCACCTTCATGCTAACCCCCTCTAGATATGCTCCTCCCTCTAAGGATACCATGTCTTGATGACTCTGAAAGAAAAACCATTAGCATCACAATGGCACAACCAAACAAGCCAACTCCCAAAGATCCAACATTGCTCGATATCCAAAAGGATTTGAGCACGCCGTTGGTTGACCCTCTCAAAAATCGGGATCTTGTCAAAACTTGCGAAAATTCTTACTAGGTTGGTGTGACAAACAGTCGAGTATGGTGAAGAATGAAAGTTCAATTGTCAAGGAAGATTCAATTCTTCACCATACTCAACTGTTTGTCACACCAACCTAGTAAAAGTTTTCGCAAGTTTTGACAAGATCCCGAGTTGCCAGGAGGGTCAACTCGCAGGCTCGGCACACAATCCGACCTCTGCTGTCGTAGATTTAGCCATTTCCATTTTGGGTTCAAAGCTTGCTGGAAAATACTCACAGAGCCGCCATATCTGTGTGCAAACAGAGCCGCCATATCTGTGTTGGTGCCTTTTTTGCCTTATCTGTGTTGGTCCAAACGATGGGATATGGCAGTTCTGGCAAGGCTGGAGCAGGGTAGAGCTCCTTAAACAAGACAGGGAAGACAGGGAAGTAGGGCTGGAGCAAGATAGGGAAGCGGCGCGCTCCTTAAAATACCAAGGAAATTATAGTTCTATTCCGCCTTATAATTTTGGCGGAATAATGGCGTAATTTGCAACAACCGGTGATTACAATATATTTTTACTAACAACAGTGCCCAGCATTGCTGGGTAATGTTTGGGTTCTTAAATACAACGATGGGCAATGCTTGGGTTCTATTATAGATGTTGAACATGTAAATGAAAAGCATTAATATGTAGTTATAAGTTATGTTGTCTAGGGGTGGACGTGATATGTGATTTAACTTACCAACAATAGTGATCATCTATCTATATATAGTAATAAAAGCAAAATGTAGTGTGTGCACAGCATCTCGGCCGTCAATTTTGTTGTTCAACTTTCATTTGCGTCCAAGGTAGTTATTATTTTGAGCCCAGATTGATAGGATGCCTTTTTGGTCGATTTCAAGAAAAAAAATGGGATACGAGAAACAACAGTGATTACATGATTCTGCCTCCCATCGACCGTCTCTCTGCCTGTGTTTCCCATTTCTATCTCCTTCTGGTTTTCCTTGTGCCTTGGCGGCTTCACCCCTTTTTGTTTTCTTCCATCTTTTAGGTTTCTTGCTGGTTCGTTTGGGCCGCCCCAAGTTAGCCTGCGCCACTTCCGGCCATGCGAGACTAAGAGAAACAACTGCAAACCATTTTGCACAATCGACTGGAGTATTTTCTTAGAAAGGTGTGCAATGAATAATCGTTTGCTAAAGAGTCTCTTAGGCATGCAAAATAGAAGTCGGAGTTGAAAGAAGGTTTATCTGCAGCGGGGATGCAGAAGGTTTTTCTTGTGAAACGGCAAAGCAGAAAGGTTTTTCTTCTGCACATCTCACCGCCGCTTCCTCGCTTGGCGACCCTTTTTTGTTGTTTCAGTTTCGTTTATCCATGAACTGATATTTTATTTTCAATGCAGTAAGGGTTTGCAGTTATTTGGAAGTGTTGCATATGAAGAATACACAGCTCTTTTGAAATTCGAAATTGAAATTCTTCTAATCTTGAGCCTATCTCAATGCATACGTTCTATTCTATTGACTAAAAGTATGTTTTGAAATGCTCGATCGATTGTACTAAGCATCCCCGAGGAAGGTCGCTTTAATCGCTTTACGTCGATGACCATGGAGATATTTGCATTATTTCTCTTTGAATTGCTGGCAACAGTTTTCTATTTGCTGATTTGAGAAACCCAACCCTTCCACAGGAATATGGCAGCATCGAGAAAAGAAAAAAAAATTATCACGGGGGTTAGATTTTTTAACCTTTTATGATGTCTTCGTGTTTCGGGGTCCAACATGGGATGCGGACCGGACCATTCCGAAGTTGAAGGCCCCCGATTTTTCTCGTTTGCCTTTGCAACGTGGTCTCTCACATGTCTCTATCGTAAAACCGCCGAAATTCAGATATGTATCCACCTTTGAGCCTTGGGATCGGTTGTCGAGACGATTGAGCAGCATTTTCTTCCACGCCTGAGTCTCCTTATTGTACAAGCCTTTCTCCGCCTTCGAATCGTTTACGTCCATGTAAATTGCTTTCCCTCAAGAAAGACAAGCATTGCTTTGATCGCATGAATGCGGTGAGACTTTTAAATATGAAATATATGAGACATGTTCGTGCATATGGTATTCAATTCAAAGAAGGGTCCATTGAATAGGAGAGTCTATGCTGCAAAAGATATTCTAGACATTCAGAAGCCAAGGATGCATATTTTGCTATACCTCTGATATGTACAAACAGAGCATGTGAATATGGTATGTGAATATGGTAATTGTAGAATAAAAATTCCATAGTTTAACTTTAGCCCATTTCATTCATTCTGGTAGCTTGTTTAATTTGTTTCGTAAATACAGACTATTATGGAGATACCAATGGAGCTTATGATTATGGTGAGCGAGAAGCCTTATGTATGTTCTTTTCCAATGAAGGAAATTGTGGACTGCTTGAACATGCCATGCCATCTTCTGCATCTTAGAGCCTTTACATGAGGTAGAGCACTTGTATGTTAACAAAGAAAGTTGTCAAATAAAGATGTTTCAAGTTCTAGTTTAGGAAATAAGAAGGCAAAATAAAGTTCTGATATTGGTTTTCCTTCTGAAACGCTAAGATGGCTGTTTTCCAATATGGGCAAGTCAGCAAGGTCAAGTTTCATCTTCTGAAATGAATGCTTCAAACTTGTTGTTGAAGGTTCATTCTCACATTCGTCCAACCTGACGTCAATATCATGGCATCATCTGGAATCATAGAAATTCTAGAGAAAAATAGAAAATAGAACATAAAATATGGTGATACCTATGCTGTCATGGCAACCACTTTCAAAAAGGCTCTAGTTACTATAGAATCCCTCATGAACATCTAAAGAATAATGGAATATGGTGACACCTATGCTGCACCTAAATTCATGGCACATGCTTTTAAGGCACTAAGAAATAACATAAGCCTTTCATGAATTTTATGGCTGCTAATTTGTCTTCCTAGCAGGATATGTACTGCAAGATGACATCAAAATAAGCAGTTGGCCGTTCAGCCAAAGATGCCATAAGCATAAAAAATAACAGAGAATATATACCTCCTTGCGAGAATAGTCTATGGATCCCTAGCAGAATAGTTTATGGAATGGGAAAGAAAGGCCGGGAAGGTCACTTCATGATTCACTTACGACAGATGCAACTTACATTAACAAAATTGAAAGCTTTTATACCTTGATCATGCAACCGAATATACTAAAGGCCTTTGTTTTGAAGAGCTTGCCTTTTCATATAAACAACAAACACTATCAAGAAACGACATCAGAGAAAGCAGTGCCGATAAAATGCAGTGGAATGCTACTTGTGCAAAATTCAATAAAACCAAAGATTATACAATTATGCAAAGAGAACAAATCCAAATGTTTCTCAAATACCTGGAATATAACTCTTCTCACAATTGAAAATGGATGAATCCAGCCATCACATCCCGATGACCACAAAAACTTGATGTAATCTATATCAGCTTCAAGCAACCGTAAATTAATGCTGGACCTGAAAAGAAATAGGGAGTAACTTCGTTACCTGAGCACAAATTGAGCCGGAAGCAAAAGGAAAATATAAACCCTATAATATTTATCATGTAACAGGTCCAACTACCGCTCAAATATGGACGAAACGACATGCCCCTCTCTGTATGCTATGAATAAATCAAATGCAACTTCTCTTTCCTAGGCTTTGGCAATACTTGGGCTCAGATAACAATACTGCCCTAATTATGCATACAAAATACGAAAGTTCATGCACATAATATACATGCAAGAGGTTTATTATCACCATGTAAGGGAACTGCTTTTTTCCACCAAGCTCAATTGCCCTGGGCCGGAAGTTTGGTCCATTTCTAGGACATGGATAATACAGTACATCTAAATCCAACATGGAGACTGCTTCACGTACCTGGTTAATGAATAAGAAGTATCAAAACTAAAATGATGAAGGAACAGAACATAAATGAGTTAAAGCTCCACGTCCACTCTGATGTAAATTATAAAGGGGTCAATCAGGTCCTTTTCTAGGAGACAGAATAATGACTTAGCAAGGGATGGAAATGCTCATACCTCATAAAGGATAGGAGCATAAAGAGGGGCATGGCTCCACATCCACATTTACAACATAATTATAATAAACGACATAAGGAGAGGAGCACTGCCTCATATCCACATCCACATCTGCAATCTAAATTAATGGTCATGACACTAAAGAAGTTATTACTAAATCATTATCCGCGGAAATGGAGATGCTCACTACAACTGGAATAAGGGTGTGCCCATATCTACAGCTTTTTAACTTGAGAGCTCCAACATCCGATTTAGAACGAAGGGCAAACCTGCTGCCCAACGTCTTCGTTCCAGTCTAGACATTCTATAGAGAGATGATATGCTGCAAATTTGGGTCCAATTAGAATGAATATACTTGTTAATTCTTTTGCTGGTGATATGACACAACAGGAAATTGATATACTACATTGGTTCAGAAGAAAGTTCAGGAGATATGGTCAGAAGACCAACGCATGTCTTTGAGTGTAGCACATGGATTCATGGAAGCAAAAGAATAAAAAAATGGGGCAGAGCAGAGCTTCCATGCCTACAACGACTTAGCCTAACCTTGAAGGATCTTAGGCAAAGTACCAGACATTTATTTGTGTAATACACAAATGAAGCTTGCCTCTTTGAAGCGTGCAATATACTGTGGCATCAAAATAAAGTATTCCAATCAGTGTCATACCGTGGATTGAAATTCTTTCTATGAAATCATTACTTGAGACTCTTTTAGTATAAGCTCCATGGGATTTGTCAATGATGGCAAAGAATCTTCGTGGCAATGATTGGCGATGGCATCCTAACTCTGGCTTCATATTAGACATGAACGATGTCTTACAAAGCTGTTCATTGCATAATAAATTCTCTTAAATGCTGTTATGCCTAGACACAGAGCTCAGATGCTGATAATATTCATGAAAAGAAGAACTAAAGGATATAAAAACGCAGCTATGTTCAGATAAAGACTGGTGAAGTCGAGCCATATAAATCAGGCTCAAGATCCTCTTCATGGTAGAAATACCTCTGCCATCGATTTCATAAAGGGTAAAGAAACAACAGATCAAAATGTGGAAGGTTTGAACTATGATAAAGAATCCATCTGTCAATCACACAAAAGAAAGATTCAACGCAGAAGCTAAGAAAGATCGGCGACTTACAATCGAAAAACAATATGTTATCCCTAAGAACTGAGAGATCATGTTGCACAAAGGTCTTTGTGAGGTGAGAAGCCTTGAGCTTTGAGCAATCGTCGCATGCAATCAATCGCCAAGTGGAATCGGATAAGAATAGGGATAAGAATAGGAAGAGATCGACAACATCGAAATCCAAAACCAAAATCACATGAAAAAAAAATGCACGGTCTTTCTCTCAATTTTTGGATAATCGAGTTCTTTTTTCCGGCATTCAAAAGCACCAAAACCTTAGGATATCATGTTAAAAATAATTCCAAAAAGGTTTTCTTCAGACCGGAAAAACCGAATTTAAACAAGAGACTAGTAAACGTGTGCCCGGCGTTGCCGGGCTAATGTCCTGGGCGTGTGTTTTTACTCGGCCTTTAACATCCATACGCACGTTGATATAGGCAAGATCAGACAATATTTGCTTTTGTAATATTTTTGTTATTGAAATTTGTCTAATGATAGTATCATCAATGTATTAACTTTGCGTTTATCAATTTCAACAGAGAAAACAATGCTTTATAACAAATGTGTTAAATCTACCTCTAAAAACAAAATTTTGAAAAGCTGGATCCAAAACTTATGCTCAAAATGTCACCCTTAGTAGTTTACACCAACAAAAAATATGTACAGAAATACAAAACACAAAATTTTGTCGGAGCTCATTGACGTATTTTAGTTCATGATGGAACTCTAAATATGCATCTCCACATGGTGCACATCATCAAAGGCCTAATATTGTACTTTGTTGGATACTCCCGTGATATCTTCACTTCTCCGACAGATAACATCTTAGCCGAGGTAAAAGTGAAATGCATGGGTGAGTCATTGATTCGAACTGCCCACGACGTCTCACGACTATCAAGCGTGCGAGACAACTCATCCCGAAGGTAGACTCGTATGATGGAATCAGATACCGCCTCAGGAAGGAATGATTTGTAGACCCTAAAATGGGTTCCATTACATATTCCAACACATGTGAATTCTTTTGCTACTAAGACGCCAATTCGCCAGTGCACGGTACCGTTTCTCATCTGATAAAAAAGACAAACAATTGCAAGTTAGTGAAAGCACTACATTACCCAATAGATAGATACATGCACTTTATCCTCCACCTACCTCCCTCAAAGCACATCCGCATAAACAATGTTCCCTTGGATAGACTTGAGCAAATAGGAAGTCATCAATTAGTTGGATGAACTGCTCCAACTTGACAACCTCATCAGTGCAAAATATTTCCTTAAGCTTTCCAATAAGCTCCTCAATTTCCACGCTTGCTACCCCATGCATATGAGCGTGGTATTTTCGTTCCCAATCATACCATGACCCAAGAGCATGTACAACAAAAATAACACTGGTAACGTGATAATTCCTGTCACCTTTTAGGCATTTGGCGACATGGTGACTAAAGACATACCAAGGGACCAAAATACGCACCATCTACAAAGAAGTAAGTAAGTACGTAAGACAAAAAAGAAATAAAATAAAAGAAATCAATGAAAACAAAGAGAAATTGAAAGTAGATACATTTAAGTATTAGGGTCACCATTAGAGGAGTTCTTTGTATACAATATTTGTTGTATATCTTGATCGGTCGATGTCTGCGGAAGCATCTCCATCCTTTGATAGAATGAGTACCTTTATGCCTTGGATACCTTGAGCTCTCGAGAGTGCCACGTAGAGTTGTTCGTGACTAAAAACTGGGTTTGGCAAATAAAAACCAACCATTTTCATTGTTTGGCCCTGGGACTTGTTGATTGTCATACCAAAAGCTGGGCGTAGCGAAAATTGCATGCGTTCAAACTGAAATGGAAGTTCTGCATTATTTGGCACCAAAGGAATTCGAAATATGAACACTCTGCTCTCAATATTTTTTTCAGTGACAATCTCTGCATCTATAGCACGTCTTCCCAATGAACGTATGATGAGGCGAGTGCCATTGTAGAGTCCTTTACGGGTAGAAACTGACCTCAGCAACATGACAATCATGCCAACCTTCAATGTCAATTGATGTGGAGGCATCCCACTCGGAGTTTGCGCATTAAAAAATTCAACAGGATAGACCCCTGCATCATTCTCATCCACAGCTTGATCGGCACTGTAATAATCAATAGGCGTAGCAGGCAACAATTGGCATAACAAAATTTATGTTTCTCTCTAGGACTTACAAAACATAATGTTATAGCATAAAGGATGGTGAAATTTTTGTAAGACCAAGTGCAAACATATGAGGCAAGTCTCTAACAATCTCTTATGAACAATTAAAGGCTCAACTATGATGTTTGCTCGACATTTTCCATTGCAATAAAGTTTGATGTATCAATTTTTATTTGATGTTCTTCTCCGACATGAGAATGCAACGTTTTTGTAAGGAATCCTTGACAAAGATGCAATTTCTAGCCTATTTATCTATTAATTAAGTGTTTCTTGTATGTTTCTCACAACAAAAGTGCCTTACATTGTTCTGAATCTTAGTCAAGCAAAAGTGACTTACATTGTTGTGAATCTCTCATGTATGCACTTAGTGTTAAATCATTTGGCTTCTAGAATCTTTCATAATAGCTTTGCTTCTAAAGAATACTGAAGTTGTCCTGCAAAGTGAGTTGTTTAATACTATAAAATGCAACTCAATAGTTTGGGAAGCAATAGTTTGCTATCTTTGTGAAACTATGTGCATCCAATGTGGTTTCAACATAAAACATGGCTTTATGATTATGTTTATCATCCCTATGTTGATTATGCTTTATGTTGATCTCCATTGCCCTATCTCCATTGCGCTAAAGGATGCTGAAAAAATAAACATGGTATAGTAAAAAGAATGATGATTATGCTTTATGTTGATCTCCATTGCCCTATCTCCATTGCGCTAAAGGATGCTGAAAAAATAAACATGGTATAGTAAAAAGAATGACTCACAGGTAACAAAGAAACATCCTACCAGACAGAGAGAGAGCAAGCTTAAGAAAGAACTATGCAAAGAAACGTGCCATATGTAAGAGTATCCGGTATCGCTTATGGAGAGACGTATCCAGTATGCCATATGTCACATCCGGTATCGCTTAGCCTGCAGCAAAGAAAAGCAAAGAAAACCTCCAGAACAATGCCAAAATATCTACTTCTTTCCTTGCTGCTTGCTATCACCAGCTTGTTGCAAAACATTGTTTCTTCGGAACAGAGACACTAGAAAGAGATTAAGCAAGATTATTCAATAAAATCATGCGAATAAAAGAAGCATCACGAAAAGAGCATCTTACGAAAACCTCTCCTGCACCAGGGGTCTTGAAGCAGCTCTGTCCAACCTACAGGTAGCTAGGTAGCTGCAAAATTTCACTGATGCATCAAGAATCGTTATCTACATGTGTTGCAACCAATATCTTCTCCAAACTTTGGAGTCCGATTTGGAGTCCAGGACCCACTGATCTGCTGGAAGGAAGCAACAATCTTCGAGTCAAGCAATAATCTTCAAATCTGGCAAAGGAAAAAAATTGATTTACTGGAGATTCTGATCTCAAAGCTGGCGATTCCAAGGTTCACAGTGGCACTGATGATTTCAAATGCACAGAAAAAATCATGACTCCGACTATGGATGGCAATAGAAAGGGAGATAACACCGCATATATGAGCTCCAGAAGAACATAGAGAAAATATAGTTGTATCTGGGGAAAGTAATAATGAAAGCATGCGCTACCAGGAGACATGGCTTTCTCTCTGTCCTCTGTTTTCACAAACAACAAATTCATTACATGGTATAGGATCAACGGTTTGCCCAACCATCTGGCATTATATATGTGATGAAAATTTTTGCCTTCATAGGAACGATAATGGAATATCATATTTGTCAGGCTGCAATATAATGGAAAGGATTAGACGCACCACTATGGGCATATGGAAACGACGATAAAAAAGACACCGGGCATATTTCTCAAATTATCCCAAAGTACTCGCCCATTTGGTGATTCATGAGCAAGTGCCTGGAGCTGTTAGAAGGCCACTCCTGCAAGTATGGTTGTGAAGAAAATACTCACAACAATGAAATAGTAATAGGAATCATGGAAAGCACAGAAGGGAAATCATCCAATCTAGTTATTATGCTCTGTTGAAACAACCGACGGATCTCCTTTCTTAAACCCTAACCTCAACTCATTCTCTCACTGCATGTAATAACATTCAAAGCATAGATAAAGAAAAATACCTCCTTCTAAGTATAGCCACATATGTGATGAATCCAGTTTCCCTGCCTGACATTTACAGATTTCAACAAATCCGGATCCTGTAATTAGAAAACCTTTCATTAGAATCCTATTATCTGAAAAACCTGTGATTAACACAACAACCGGATTAGATGGGTTATACCTGCTCCATGATTCCTCTGGAAATTTTGATGTGTTATTCCTGCGATTTGCAAACTTCCAACAGCGAGATAATACCTTAAAAAATGGTGAGAAGTTGCATCTCTGTGCAGCTCCTGTAGCAAAACCACTATTATCTCTGTGAGACCTATTTCGAATCGGGACCAGCTGCGGAAATAGAATACGTTACTCCAAGTGTTACTCGAAGAATGATGAGGACGATAGAGGAGGAGCGGACAAAAACTATTTTAAAAAATGCTTTTCAGATTCAAACCGCACCGCCTCCCTCCCTCGCATGATGTTTTAATGATGTATGTACTTGGCGGTCAAGCGGTCTTTGCGTTAATCCACCACCAAAGAAAGAGAGAGAAAACATATTCTTGGGAAAATGGAGAAAATACATCCGTGGGGAAGGGGACAGGGGCAAACCCCCAAACTTTTCCCCAAAAACTTTTTAAGTAAGTAGACTAGTAAACGTTGTGCCCGGCTAATGTCCAAGCATGTATTTCTACTCGGCGTTTAACATCTATATGTGCAACTTCAACAACAGCGCATTTTGACATTGGCAAGAATGGACATTATTTGCTTTTGTAATTATTTTTATTATTGAAGTTGTCTAGTGACAGTATCATCAGTGTATTAACTGCGTTTATGGATTTCAGAAGAGAAAACAATGTTTTATAAGGAATGTGGGGGGCAGTTAAATCTACTTCGAAAGACTAAAATTTGGAAAGACAGATCCAAAACTTATGCTCAAAATGTCATACTTAGAAGTAGCTAAATATATAAAAAAATAAGTACAGAAATACAAAACAAAAAATTTTGTCCTCGTTATTGGTGTAATTTAATTCATGATGGAACTCTAAATATGCATCTACACATGACGTCCATCACTAAAGGCCTAATTTTGTACTTTATTGGATGCTCTCGTGATGACTTCACTTCTCAGATAACATCTTAGCCAAGGTAAAAGTGAAAAGCACAGGCGAGTCATTGATTACAACACACACAATGTCTGACGACTATCAAGCACGTGAGACAACTCATCCCGAAGGTAGGCTCATATAATGGAATTAGATACCTCCTCAGGATGGATCAATTTGTAGACCCTAAAATGCGTTTCATTATATATTGTAACTCAAGTGAGTCCTTTTGCTACTAAAACATCGCGTATAAGTCGAGATGCATCTTAAAGACATTGCATCCTAAAGACTTTGTGACAGCAGGACCTATCGATTCTAAAGATTCACTTCATTATATTGAAGACTCACGGTTCCCTTCCTCAAACTTTTATATATGAGCATAAAATAAATGGTGCCCTGAGCATAAGTTTTATTTCTAAAGCAATATACCTTTGCTTTAAAAGGATCTTTCAAAGCACTACTAACAAACATGTGGAAAAGAAAAAAGTTTCACTTGCTACATTCCATAGCTTTCGAGAACCTACACATTACAACAGCAGCATCATAAAAAAATCAACACATAATTAAACCATCTTATACTACCTTCCTTACTTTGCACGAAAAGTAGACAAATATTCTATTGTAAGGAATGCAGAAACGACATTATTCATTTGATGTTGGTTCTCAAAACTTGAAATATAAGATCCCTACAATAGAATAATGCCAAAAATGATGGTAACTACACTTATACATACACACAAAACAAAGTCTCCCGGGTTAACCACAAACTGGAAAACTTATTCTCATACACTATTCCGTTACCTACTTAGACCTATTTCTTGAGGCCATGCTGTCCTTGGAGTCCAAACCTTGAAACAAAGTCCACTTAAGGATCTTCACAACTAAAGGATGATGTATCCCTACCATATGCAAATCTGGAATAGATACAACAAAGGAAAAAGATTGTTATCAAACATGACAAAAACAATGGTCCTACTAAAAGAGAGCTTAAAAGTGGCCTGATAAGTAAACTTGTCATGTCATGCATTGCATTGATAACTGATAGAATAAAACAACGAACTAAAGAATCTGCTCTTATATACATCGTATGCATTTCAAGACTCCAAATGGAGCAGCTGAAAACTACGTTAGAAAAGGAAACATAAATGAGCAAAGGGATATGGAACTAATTGCACATATGAGAAAGGTAAACATCACAGCCTTCCTCTAATGCAAATGCAGAAATAAATATATGGAGTAAAACCTTGACACAAATATCTATACCCCTGCAGATTAAACCATCTCGCAGTAAATTTCACAGTAAATTTCAGGGTTGTGTTACATCCAAAGCTTGTGTACTGCAAGCAATGCATTTAAGAGTCCTTACATGAAAATAAGAAGGAACCGAAGAAACTACGCAATTTCAAATGCATGATTGCAATCGTTGCATAACAGCAGTCATGGAAAATATGTACAAGAAACGACAGTGACATGTAATAGTAGCTGTAGCAGCATGATTTCGATAATGAAGGGCAAACTCTAGCACCCAAATGAGTAATCAATTAGATCAGCTATTTGAATAGAAGAATGGTCATCATACCTCAAATTTAGCTCTGAAAGTCGTGAGCCCAAATGCAAAAGCCACAGAAACTCCACAAATGCGAACTTCCGTGGAACAAATTGCTTAAAATGCTACAAAAAGATAGAAGAACATCAGTGCGGATTCCTGTCTGCTTTCAATTCAAGCATGATAAACACATTTCTAACAGATCAAAAAGAGGATTTGCTTTGCTCACCTTCGCTGCAAGATGCCTGCACATGCCTACACAGCGCCGAGACCTCAACCACCAATGCAACCCTGGATAAAATTAGAACTATTAAATCCCTTAGAATATCATGAAGCTAAAATCGTATCAAATAGAAGCTGTTTATAGAAAATCTCACCTTGGTTTCAAGTCTTATGCGCTTGCAAAAGACTTCACAATGTATGCTTGAAGAAACGTTATGTGCTGCACAAATCCAAGGTTCAGAAGCAATGACTCATTCAGAAGTTTCAAGGTTGCTTTCATTGTGAAATCCAGTTCTAGAATAGTCAAATATATATGTACTTTGGCAAGCTATAAAATCTCGTATTAAATAACTCAGTCAGAGGATATTACCTATTGTGCAGATGTTATAGCTGAGATGTATAGCTAGGAAGCATGGTCATCCATACTTTCAAAACACGTTCATCACAAAAACTATGTTCTAAAATGTCTAGATCTCAAAACCATCAATAATCTCAGCATAATATTTTAGTGATTTGTACAATGACAAATCGGGATAATACCTGCAATGGAATTCCATACATGGACTTGAACCAACACAAAGTTGGACCAATGTTATCAATAGTATGAAAGAGAGAAAAACTTGCTACCAACAACATCTTGTACACATCTAAGAAAAGAAAAAAAGAAATGGGAACAATCAAAACAGACCATGAATTCAAATAAGTAAATAGCAAGGACTAACCTTGTGCAAAAGTAACGGGCAATCAGCAGACAATTCAACATAGTTTATAGAGTCTCCAATCTGTAGTCGCAATTTCAAATTCTTATATATTACCCATAAACTTCTTCAGAGAACTCCAGAAGAAAGATATAAACAATGGATATTCTGCAGATTTATGTACCTTTATAACAAATGGAATCATTATGTAGCCCATTGCCAAAAGAAATAATGCCAGTGCAAGTATCCCATTGATTAACTAAGACTGGCTTGCTTTGAACCAGTCATAAAAAATTTAAACAAACAGTTGCTAGCTGCTCTTGATAACAGAAATGGCCTCTAAATCTAAACCCCATTCGTATCACAACAATAAATCAAAACCTATGAAAATGCATGAAGAAGAAACTTCTACGATCTAGCACAATCTGGCACAGTTCATCCAAAACCATTCAGTAAGCAGGGCAGAAAACCCATACCACATGGCATGTCGTAATACAGTTTCTGATATATTTCAGCTGGCAAATCAAGTGCCAGTGCAGCAAAATGAAAGGAAGGGAACAAATATAGAGACATAACAGAACACATAGACTCATACCTAATCTTCCCATGAATCTATTTGCTCTCTATTTCCTCTTCCGTAAGCATGAATGATTCCCTTTGCAAAACTTGATCTGCTGCTAAGATAAAGTTGCAATCGATCATGTTCATATCCGAAAGTTAAGAGATGAAAATATGGGCTACGAAAAATTTACCTGGAAGTTCTAGCCAGTTGCAGCTCCAGCCCGTGCTATAAGGAACACAATCTTTGCTGCTAATCTGTTGATTCTTCTAAACTGTTGTGGCGATGGATGAGCAGCCTTATCGGCTGATTTGCTTTACAGTTTGCCATTTCTTAGCCTGAAACAATGATGAGGCATACCGTATCCACCGTCCAGACCTTCTTTGCCATATCATGGCCAATAGATCCTGCCCTGCACAGATTAGTCTACAGTAAATAAGATTTCCAAAAACGAAATGCTCAATGACAATTAAATGCTCAACGATTTGCTCTGTGCCTAACAAAAACCGGGACTCAAAATCTTCAAATCTCAGCTCTTAGGAAAGCTTGTACTTAATGTCTTCTGATTTTCGAAGCCTAAATCCCGCAAAAAAATCCAAGGCAAGCAACCTTGTTCCATTCCGCTGCTTCCTTGCCGAAATAGCTGTGTTCACCTGATTGAACTGCCCATAGCTCCTCTCTGTGAAGAATTCAGCGCCCCTAAATTTTGAACAGGATTCAACATTATCCCCCAGGGTAACGGCTGCATTACCCACCGCCTACCGCCCATTAAGTGCCCACCGCCCACCACTGAAAGAAGAGAGAAAATGTCGCCGGAAGAAGACGTTTGGCCAGAAAACTGAAAGAGAGAGAAAATAGCCGGAAAAAGCGTTACATGGCCGGAAAAAGCGTTACATCCGGCGGCCGGAAAGGGGACACCGGCATCAGCAAAAACCCCCCAAAAACTTTTTAAATAAGTAGACTAGTAAACGTGTGCCCGGCGTTGCCGGGCTAATGTCCTAGCATGTGTTTTCATTCGGCCTTTAACGTTCATATGTGCAATTTTTTGACAACACATAACACATGTTGATACTGGCAAGAATAGACCTTGTACAAATTAAAATAGCAAGAAATACATGTATTGAGCATATTTACCTGAACCTCTGAACCTTGGACTGCATAAAAATTTCCCCGCATCAAAGAAGCGCAAGCCAATCTAACGACACGCCCATCACGAAATTTGCATGACTGCAGATTAAAAAACATCCTGCAGCAAGCAAATGTGTGGTGTGCGAATAAGACATGAAATGAGATCGAGGGTGCTGATTTTCTCTTCTTCAAGGCCTAGACTTATAAGTTTCAGCAGTCATGCCACGTTCATAATCCAATGATACAAAAGATCAAAGAAACCAAAGGCGCAATTAAATTTTATGAAGGTTTATGTGCAATAAAGCGCATTGATATTTCTAGTCATAACAGCTTTAGAAGAAACTCAAAAATATCAATTCATAGAAGTAGCTACCTTAGAATTAAAGATGTCCAATCAAACACGAAATTTACGGATTGTTAAGTTGCGTTGGTGCTCGGATCTAGTTGGTATAAAATCCACATTCCTCGAATTCCTCGGATCGATATAGGTGTATCCGGTTCCAAAACTGTAAAAATTTATTTTGGATGATGTCCCTATAAATGTATGGACATCATAATGGAGCAATATATCTTCTTGTGGTAACTAATAAATTATTTGAGCTTACCTCAAATGTAAATGTAGATGACTTGGTAAATGGGCTCACGGACCGGTTATTCTATTAATACACAGCCAGCAAACGTTATGCAAGCAGGCGGTAAGCATGCGATCCGATATGCTAGAATCATAGGCATGCCCGGAAATGAACAGAAATGCCCAAGCCGGTATCTATAAATTGGAAGTATCTATAAATTGGAAGGCGGATCCCCCTCGATAGTAGCTTGCATCAAAATAAACTCTTAGTCGCGATCAACCATAGATATAACTAACCAAGGTAAAGCTCATAGAAACAACCATGCAACAACGTTCTTGATTTCGTTAGTTCCTCAAATATTTGCAAAAGAGTTTGTGAAAAAAGGAAGAAAAGAAGAACCTCTAGATGATTCCCCCGGGTTTGGATCGGTTTAGATTTGTTACAATGGACACAGAGCAAAATCGAGGCAACAAAATCAAAGTTTGTTGTCGACAACAAAGATGCATACCTTAACCTTTAAATTCAAAAGAAGAAAATATGCCGAGATCAAAAAGTCGAAAAAGGAGAAAATGATTTGCTCCAAGCTCCAAATGATGTGCCCTAAGAAAGATTCTGATTTGGGTTTATAGACCGAGCAAATAACCACATGAAAGTTACAGAATGCAAAGACTACACGATACAACCAAGCAAAAAGCTTTTCCCTTTGGATATCTATACAGACTTTTTCGGGGAGTAGCTCGCAACAAAAAACGTCCCATACATAAGCACAAAAGCATTAGTTTGGGACATTCTTTAGGCTAGAGGCACAAAGCGATTGACATCGATTTCGAGGATAAAAAGTGAGGCCCCGTTATTGTCGAAGCATTGAAGCCCGGCATTGTATTGACCATGTTCAAGTTTACGAACGATAAAAATATGATACAAAATTGAAAGAGTTGTCCGAAAGTCAACAATAAGGATTGAATACAAATCAATAAGTATGACACATTAGGACCATGGACAACGGCATGAACTATGTACCTATGTACTGTACAAATCCAACTTTAAGCCCATGGGTAACAAATGAAAAAAAGTTGGGGGGAAGGAAAATTTCTGAAAAAGTAGAGGAGAAACCTTCCCAAAGGAATGCATTGCAAAAGGGGACTCAGATCTCAATTTTGTCCTTTTCTCGATATTCAATAGTAAGAATTTGAAAGTCCAAGTGTGATGCCCTTGTCCGTAATAGGATTTGCAGCTTCAACATCCAAATTGGGGATCACCCAAAGCAATGCTTGGGCCAAATAAAACCCCTGTTAAGATGTGAAAACAAATGTACATCTCCTTTCAATTGTGGTCATCGTCCGCTTCCCAAATCAGACGGATGTCGATTATCGAAGATATCATTGTTTGGTCATACCCGGATAAGCCACCTATGATTTGAATGAACTGAAGCAAGACAAAAAATTATTATTATCAACCGAACAAAAATGATCCAATAAAAATTGCTTACCGAAAAGACAATTGTGGCGCAACATTTTCGCAGTAGCACTCCAAGTTCAAGCACACATCTTTCAAGCTCCCCGATTTGTTTATAAACACCGTAGCCATTTACTAAATTTCTTCTGAGGCGAAAAACCCACAGATAAAAAACATGGAAGAACTCGCTCATCTATGTGCTCTTTACCAGGCCAACGTGGGGCCCCGTGAGTAGTTGTCTACTTTTATAGAAAAAAGTAGTCTTAGCTTTTTCCACTCTTGCTCAAACTTCTAGTCATGAGCAATTAATAAAAAGACCTTGAGCAATAAAGAAATTGAAGTGTTAAAAGTAACAACTTAAAGAGAAATAGCATCTAGTTGCACTTGCTTTTGGTTTCCTTCCTGTCATAAAAAAAAAAAAAAGGCAGGTGAACCTTCTCAAATGCCGACATGAATGACGTGTAATCATCCAATCCCTCGTGGTAAAGAATGCGAGAGGTGGTTACCCTTATACCTATGAACAATGCAACATACTCAAATCTAAAAATTGGAAAAATGGAATAGAAAGGCAAGAAAATAAAGAGCATTAGAATTTGGCAAACTCATCCATGAAGAAACCTTAAGCTCAACGCAGCTTATCCGACACAACCAAATTTGGGCCCAAAGCTCTTCCCCAAGAAAGCCCGCACAAAAAGAATGCCCATACATAACCATAGAAGATAAGCTACGAGAAAGCATAAACCAATGCTTCAGAAGGCGCATTATTGGTCGTTCTAAAGCCCAAGATTTACACTTTTGCATATCGGGGAAGATTTGCCTACTCATTTTGATCGTCGAACTTGTTGGCGAGATAAAACCATGCGAGCCCGACCTAATGCATTGCTTGCCGGAAACAAAAGATAAGTCAAGCATAACTCAAGGCTTAAATACGCGACTCTCAATCTTGGAGATACGAAGCCTCCCTCCCTCGCATCATGTCTCCTGTATCTTTTGCCATTACCCATCACCCACAAAGAAAGAAAAGAGAGAAAAAAATTTATGGAAAATAGAGAAACAAAGAAAGACGACTTTTATGCTCCAAAACTCACGATTTTGGAAAGCCGATTACTCGAAATGCCAATGCATTTAGATTTTCCAAAAACTCCAGAACGTCGGCTTATTTCTTCTATCTACGATATCATACAAGATCTACTCCATTCTATCTTGCCACAAAATGGTAACCACAAATGCAAAGAAAGCACAACTTGAAAAGATTGTACTGTTTCGGCCGATTCCTCTGCGTTAAAGCCCTGAAGGAAAAAAATTTACAATAGTTTAACTTTACAAAATATGCAAAGTCCAATTCATGCACCACGAAAGAGGTCATCCGCATACCGCCT
The DNA here is from genome assembly GCA_021234155.1 of Isoetes taiwanensis. Lineage (NCBI taxonomy): Eukaryota > Viridiplantae > Streptophyta > Lycopodiopsida > Isoetales > Isoetaceae > Isoetes > Isoetes taiwanensis. The sequence continues at coordinate 14,810 of JAJEKV010000877.1, read as the reverse complement.
TTCGGCGGGGTTTTTCATTCCAAGAATATGAGGCTCATTGGGTTTTCATTCCAAGAATCCGAATGACTCTATAATGTTGCTTTTGCAAACTACCGCTTTACTAAGAATGAAACGAAAAGTTGGAATAATAAAACATTCGAGGGAGGGTGAAGTTCCGTAAAACCAAGACATCGTGGGATTGTTTGGATTGATGTGCTTTCTGCTTTCGCGAACTCGATGTTTAGCGAATCGCGGGCACGCATACAACCAAGAGAGATAAAGTTGTTTTGGAAAAATTAAAAAAGGAAAAAAAAAATATGTTTGAAGAAGAAGTTTTGCCGGAAAAAGCGTAACATCTGGCGGCCGGAAAGGGGACACCGGCGTGAGAGAGAAAGGGCAAAAACTTTTTAAGTAAGTAGATATTGTAGCAAAAGATCGGTAACGTCGGGACCATTACTCGTATTATAAGGTTGTATGTAATGCATCACGCCCTAAATTGGGCGGTTGAGATTTAAGTAAAAGTGGACGGCTAAGATAGCCCACAACTTTTTTCCCCTTTTCTAGCTCTAGCGATGGCTTAGAAAGAGGCCATCGGATTGATTCCGTTAGGAAGAGGCCACCATGGCTGCATGAACCATGCAAAAGCTCCAGGGTCCCGGATTTTTCCGATGGCGATGACTACGGTGGTGCAAATCCGAAAAATTGGGCCATGGCTCTCCCGTTTATTTGGTAGCTTCGCTTCCTGCTTAATGATCTGAAGGTTTTGAGGCAGGAGCTTCAGGGTTTTATTTGAGCAGATTTTCTTCAACCGTTTTTTGTACGACTCTTCATGAAGCAGTGCTTCTTCTTTAGCCTTTTTCTCGACTTTTGATTCGTTATAACCCTTCTGCGTTGTTCTACAGATTTTTTTGAAGCGGTAAGTGCTCAGAGAAGGGTTCGATTCCCTGTGCTCTGCTAAAACAGTGCATAGAATATTCGAATGGCTTAGGAGCTGGTATAGCAGGCAGGAGCTCTTTCTGCAAAGAGATTTTCAGTGTTTTGGATTAAGAATTTATGGTATGGACTGCAATTTAAATCGGATTCCTGCTACATTTTTTATGCATATATAGTCTGAGATAAGCAGATCTATTATCCAGACAGAATATAAGAGGATACATCTCCTCTCAAGTTCCTTACAATTATATGTAGCTAGCTGCGTTTCCAGATAAATGAATATCATCCTATCGGCTTTCTTTATTTTTATTTAGAAATCTTCTTGTGTTTTCAGGTTGGATCGATTGAAGGGCGCATTGCAGTGCATTGCATTGAGGACTCTCAATAAAACAATAATTTCACATTTAAATGCCACAGGGACAACAATGACATATATGCAATAAATGCAGTAAGCTTCCATCGAGTAAGTGCGGCACACTATACTTTGTAGCACAAAAAGTGGTTCTAATGAGGCCTTAACTTTACCAGATTCCTCTCCTAGCATACTTGATTATTTCTGATGTATTTTGAAGGCTCCCGTAGGGACGCTTCACATGTCACCGGCAAAAACTTGTCGGACGTCAAGCCGTTGGAGCCTTCAGCAGTTCGGGGACGAACGGCTTGGACGTCGAACCGGCCGTCTCAAATGAACTGCATGTGAATACAGAAAATTTTACATGTGAGGCGCCTCTTACAAAATAGATGGAGCTGTTAAAGTTCTGATGAATGTTATAATGCGGGCATTACAGAGACGTAACCAACCAATCCCATGTAGTCGTTTAAACAATCCCATGTAGTCGTTTAAACAATGATGGTACGATCTTTGCTTACGCAGTAAGAAATGCCCTTTGATATGAAAATGTCAATTCCACTACTTTCTTGGATGTTTGTCATCATGTAAGCTATGATCATATCCCTGTCGCAGCAAAGAATTATATTCTTCTTCATCCCACACAGGTATCGAATGATAAAATAGAGTAAATGGATTTAGATAGTTAAGGCAATAAAGCAAGATGGTGTTATGAGCAGTTTATAGGGATTTGTTATCCAATGATGACAACAAGATTATTGGCAGAATTTTGAGACATCATTTACCAATCTTTGATGCATTTACAGGAAGCAAAGATATAGGAAAAGTCAAAAGTAGCATCAACTAGAGGAAACAAAATACACATTTGATATAGGAAAAGTCAAAAGTAGCATCAACTAGAGGAAACAAAATACACATTTGTAAAGGTCATGCATGTTAAAAAACATGTGAAAGAAATTTCCAATTGCAGAGATGAGACTTCTCTGAGGATGTTTGTACAAACAAAATCATGTGACTGTTAAATGCGTGCATGATATACTCGACAACCTTATCTCATTCTAAAGAGATGCTACCAATTCACGTGACTGTTAAATGTCTACTTAACAAAAGCCTTGTGTAAGTAGTGTAATGGCAGTAAATAAAAAGCTGGAAGATAGTAACACTTATGTGTCCACTCCTCCAGGCATAAGAAATTTTACTCCGTGGGAGAAAACTCCAACATGGTATATATTGGACGCAGTCATGTTTTAAACCAGCTCAAACTTTGCTGTGTATGAGAGAACTCCAACAATGAGAAAACTACTGCACCCACGGATCAATCTACACCCCACTTCATGATAACATTCACCAATGAGAAAACTACTGCACCCACGGATCAATCTACACCCCACTTCATGATAACATACATGCAACGACAAACATACATGCAACAGCAGGTGGGCACCATTATTGTTGTGAATAATAGAAATATATCACTTACTAGAAAAAGTGCCCAGCGTTGCTGGGCTTTTTGTCAGGCATTAGGTTTTCGTGGAGGAGTTATATGTATTTACTTAAAGTGTTTAACCTTCTTTAACTGGACAAATTCGAGTGTTTTAGAATAACCATAAAATGTATATCTTGCATAATGTATTTTACCTAACCAATCGTGCTTTGTGATACTATATATATTACACGATGTATTTTTACTTAGATATAGGTGATGATGAACCAACATCTCGTGACTATGTTATGTATATAAGCCACTCCACTCGTTGATTAGAAAGCTTTTTATTATACGCCTCTTTTTATGATACGACTTTTTAAAAATGTTAATGTGGAAAACATGTGCCTACGCATGAAGCCATAGCAAGTACTTGACAATTAGACAAAGTTGCATTATTAGAGAATATCTAGGATCCAATTTTTTTTTCTTAAGAGGCCAACTGTGCAAGGCAACATCAAAACTTCTCCTCGCATTTTACATGGCGAAATGAAGCTGCTTGCACCATATATAAATTATGACATTCAATGCAGCATTGTAAACATGCCAATTGTATTCATAAATCAGCTCCGTGGGTTTGTACACCACCTTGACTACCAAATTAGGTCAAGCATACAACAACAAAGACCACATGGAAGCCACCTTATAGGGATTCTCTGTAAAGAATGTAGGTTTTTTTTGCATTTTATAACCAAATGACTAATGAAGGTGCCATTTTTAGGATTTTTATGTTGTCCAATCCCATGATCAATCCCATGAACAGTTAGTGAGGCACCAGCTTGATGTCTTAGCATAAACATCTACAAAGGTATGGCGGCCATGTAGACATCACTTTTCACAAAAAGGTGGCAGTTATAGCATCGCATACTCTGGAGCAATATAGGTATTGATATGAGCAAGTACATATGTTTGACAAATGGATAGATATGTTTGTAGAATGAGATAATTGTTTTTAAATTATTGTTATATATGTAAAATGAGAATGTTATTTAACTGAATGTGCGCATCACTTGGGTTAAAATGCCACTTATCTCCTCCGATGCCGCTTTGGCTAAACCTCAATCAGAAACTTTTTGAATAAGACCATTTGGTTTCTAATAAAGAGACAAAATAGGGGCACTATCAATTTTTCTCTGGAGTACTCCAACTGCAACATTGCTTTCCTGCAAAAGCCAATAAAACCCGGGCGCAACTGCTTTGCATTCTAGATTGACATACATCAACGACCACAAGCAACTCAAGGAAAAAATATAATTCAGAGCCTTATCTTGCATCGATACCAAATCGATATGGAAGGGCCAAGCTGACTCTATCTTGATTTGTCACCATCAATGGTGTAGGTTGTCAGCCAAATTGCATATCAGAAGGTCAGCATCAGGTCATAGCTTGACAATTGTATTATGACATGCCCTTTTGGATCATGTTGGTATTGCAGCTTGGGAATGTCTTACTTTTAACCAGATTGGCACTTGCAACTTGGGTTGTTGGTAATTTAAGGGATGTTCCAAATATTTGATCAACAAATTAGTAATAGACGACATTATACAGCAAGTACTTGTTACAAAAAGGTATACAATACATGTAAAATTCATCTGTTCCTCCAATCATATGTATAGACCTGTTCAGCATAGCATTAGCTTACGAATCAGGAAAATAACAATGCAAAATCCCTACCCTTAAATGATTGTCCCAGCTTCCTGCACAGATGGCAGTCCCATCGGAAGAAACTCGCACACAACTAATCTGGTTTTGACGCTCATTGGAATTGGTCACTTTATGAATTTCCTGTGAAACAACAAACAAATTAGAGACATACAATATGAGGAAATTGTCACCTATAGAGATCTTTAGGTCATTTCTAAGATTAATGAAAGAATATGTTTTGCAGGAAAAAGAAATGTTGCACTGGAAATTTTCAAGTAAATAAGGTCAGAGGCATACTTGTCCACGCAGAGAATCCCATAATGTAAAACCATCATGAAGATAACTGGCTATAAGTATGCGCCCTGATGAAGAGAATGTAGTCAAAGTAACTGGTAAAGTCCTATTGTACACTTGGAGCTCAGAACCATAGCGAGTATCAAAAAACTTGCACTTCCCATCATCTGATCCAGTGCCAAACCATCGGCCATCTGAAAGGAATTGTACTGCATTGATGTCTTTCGTGTGGCCATAGAATGTATAATTTGGTCTAGGAGAACCGTTTCACAGGACCAATAAATCTGTCATAATTTGGAACTGTTTTGGGCCAGAAAATAGAATTATTTATAAAGGAAAACGAATGACCTGTTGTTATGACATTAGTTACAAATATCCAAAAAGAACTTTGGCCATGGTACAAGTGCCGTAACTTATTGTGCTCAGTCCTTTTGTTCTTGCAGTGGATAAAGACGTTAGCATTTCTTCATCAAATCCAGTTTGAGCCTGCACATAGTTGAAGTCTCAACCTGCACAAATTATCAAAGTTCAATACATCAATTGAGGAAAGTAATAAAGTACTTATCAACTCCATCGTAATGGCTTATTATTATTTCTACAGTACAGTGCAATATCGAAGAGAGACTGATGTTTTACCTGACCTGCAAATAATGGCATGACAAAATATCTTTGCTTCAGAATGATTGAACTCTCAATGTCTGCATGTCCAAATTGTCAATTTAAGGGTAAACCCTACATGCACATCAATAATGTTTTGAAGCACGTATGAAGCTGAAGTTCATCATAAATCCTGAAGTCTAGTAATTCTGTCTCATTAAAATGACCATCCAGCTTCACTCTAACAGGTTGAGCAAAGTATGCAAGAATGGATTTGTTTGTGCAGCAGAATGGATTTGTTTGTGCAGCATCTTAGCCATAGACTGTGAACTTTAGAGAAGACAGACTGAGCTGGCACATAGGCTAAGCTTAAAGAACAAAATCTCGTCCCCGACAATCTCAAATATGTGGAAATTTCACCTGAAATAGACAAGATAGTATAATTTTGTCACAAGTTCAGAAGAATTGAAGATCTTATTTTCATCCCAATTTTTGTTGATATGATATGACCTCAATCTCATGCAGGGAAGTTTTGACACACTTCCTTTGAGAGACCCCTCATGACTGGTGTTGCATATGCCAAAAGTGTGTTACGTTCTTAAAGAGAGACATTTGAATGGGAGCATGGTTGGTCAATCAAGGGAATGTATACAAAAGAGCTGCAACCTGTGCAAGACGAGTATGCACCAACTGTTCTGACTCAGAAGACCCTATCGCACCTTCCTTTTCTGGATATGATGTCAGGAGAGGTGTAGCTCTGCATCACTTAGATCCTATTATTACTTTTGGCGGATTCTAAGTGGCTAGATGTTCTTAATGCATGCAGGAAGATCGGGAGAACGTATTATGGTTGAGAGCGCCTGGCAAAGGGGCTTTGACTAGCCTTTTCTGACTTTTTTAATCAAACCATCTTGGTGTAGTTCTCACATTTACTGTTTATGACTCTGATCTTCGCTTGGATGCTACGCCCAAAGACCGAGTACAGGCAATAGCTGGGTCCGTAATATGCTGAATTTGTTTCAATATTAATTGCAAGAATGATAGCTTCTCTGGACATAGACCCACTTTACATTAAGTAATCTTAAGCCTGTAGTAGCATGTGAAGCTTATATGGATTTACAACCTCTATTATGAATATAGTCCAATAAAAATTTGCAAAATACTCAAGTTGAGATGTTTCTTATGCAAATCTATTTCGAAACACACTTTTCCATGAATTGGCTGGCCAACTGCAAGTTTGGTGGAAGAAGAAAGCTCTTTCAGTAGGCAATCATGATCTTAGCCATTGCTCCATGTTGGGCATCAGGCTTTTAGATGTTGCAAACAAATAAGGTGGTGTTTAACTTTCTAACTTGGGCATTCTTTCAAAGCATTTGCAGATCACAGTTCCCAACCCCTGGGGGCAAGAGAGTTCAGGATCTAGAGTTATGGAAGCTCTTGCTTAGATATTAAATTGGACATTGTTCTTTATTTTTTTCTTCTTGCCTGCGGTTTCTCATATTCAGCTTCATACATGCACATCCCATCATACCGTTTCGAAGTTGCTATCAGGCTGCATAATCAAGTATTTTGATCTATAAGTAGCATTCATATTGTCATACTGATGTTTTGTTAGGCTGTTATTTAATGTCATGGGATTTCCTCTCCATGTCATGGCAAATGTGGGGTGTATTATATGTTGTCTTAGAACATAGATTACACATATATAAATTAAATAACATCAACCACATAAGATAGCTAGCCATTAATGGACATCGGATTAATGGTATGCATTTGTGCAAACAGATACATAGGTTGAGGATTTGATTTTGCATCTTTGGTCAAAAACCTGCTAAGGCAGCTTGCTGAAAGTCACGCTATCATTGTAAATGTTTTCGATGTCACAAACCAGTCAATGCCATTAGTTATGTATGGTCCAAACGTTTCAGATGAGCTAGACACTCATATTAGTCATCTGAAAATGTGTTGCACCTACTAGCTCAAGAATGTTAGTTTGGTCCCCTTAATTGAACTAATAGGTAAATGTCAATCCATCATAAATGAATTAACACTAGAGTGGTCAGGTGATGGACCAGAAATGGTCCATTTGCAGTGTTTACTTTAAAATTCATATAAAATAAATGGTACAAAATCTATTCGAGCCCTTCCTAGGAGTTCATATATGGCAGTCATGGTCCACTAGAAAAATACCTAAAAATATATACACCTCCATTCTTGTAAGTTATGCTCTAGCAAACTCAGGGGGGTCAAGTACCAAAAGTTTCATGTTTACATAAAGTAAAACTGTCTCGACGAAACGATTTTTTCAATTTTTTTGATTATCATGATATTTTTCTACACGAGATAGAGAAAATGACACAAAAAACCACATGTCAATCCGAAGTCTGTGAAGAAAGATAGGGCCATTCAAACATGACAGGGTCAAAACTGCTTTCTGCCTCCTCAGAACCAATTATGGTTCCCAGAAGGCAGTTGTAGTTTAAATACAACAACTTTTACAAGGAAATGCATTTTGAGCTAATATTTGACATATAAACAATCGACAAGTTTCTTCATCCCATAAAAATGTTGACTGGCCTTGAATTTGACGTTTGGACTTTCACTTTTGATCTCAATTTTAGGTAACTTGTAATAATGATTAATATTTCCCCACACAGAATAAAACTTACTCTATGATGTCCTCCAAAAAATCATAATATGAAAGTTCAAAATGATATGAAACCAATGCAAAAACAAGCTCATTAAAAAAGCAAAAGACATGGTCACAAGAAATCAAGAAAGATTTCTGTACCTGAGCCCATTATTGGTCCATAGGTCCATTTAAAATCAATAACTTCCTTATTTTAATTGATCTGAAGTTGAATTTTGGGATATGAATAGCTTCTCATTTACTTTAGTAAGGAAAATATTTATTGATCATAACATTGAGATTTTGATTAAACTTTATAGCATCAAATTCAAATATGTCTTCTATGTTTATTCTAGATTTATGCCTCGAGATGTGACTTTGAAAAAACACATTCTCAAAATGTCCCATGTTATGAAATCAATGCAAAAAAATTCAAAGAAAAATATGGAAGTTTATGACTATAAAAAGTCAAGTTAGACTGCTATGTGCAGCTCCACTTGCAGACCATAATTGGTCCACATGACTGGAAGTTTAAAAATTCATAGAGGCAACATCTTAATCAATTTTGATCTCAACTTTAGAATATAGTTTATGCGTACAATTCTCTATGGGGTAAAATTAATTGGTTAGACGAGCTTCCATAATTTGAGGGCAATGTTTAAGCACAAATAACTGTGAATTTATGGGGTATTTATTTGCCAATTGAATCTACATGGACTTCCACTTACACCATTCAAAAAATATATTGTTAAAGGTGAGAAACCATGGTATCATTATGGGGACAAAATGGATAGAGCTAGTGAGAGATATATGCTCTATACAATTGGTCTAGTTATGGACCATAAATGGTTCATGCTTAATTATATTCATATCTTTCAAATAGTATATTATTTCAATATGAAGTTTGAGAGTTATATTGCAAAGGAAGGCCCGCATTCATGAAAAATATAGTGTACATAAAAGATGACCTACTTGTAAAATTATCCTACTAGAACTCTAATGCTTTGTAGCAGCAATAGATACACCAGTTTTATACTAGTAAAAAATAACCATGTTTCTCCATATATTTTTGCAAGAAAGCCACACAACCTATATAGGAGATCTATATATATGTCCCTTGTCATATTTTGAACCATTTGAAAGGCTTATTTGGAGAAATGTAGTGTGTTTTCTACAAAGCTGAGAAAGACGCATCAAAGGTCATATGGTCTAATTTTTTATTCTTATACTTAAACTTCACAATCTTCACTTTCATTCATCAATAAACATCACTAGCTAGTAAATGATGAGTTTTCAGCCTATAATTTTGGAATTAACTCAAATTTTTAACCTCTAATGTGTTAATCCTATGGTTGTACATCATCTTTAAATCTAGTTAATTGCATGGTTAAACCCTAATTACACTATATGCAAGTTGATAGAGTAATTTTCTATGTAGATATAAGAAGAATGCATCATTCATTACCCTCATGATACTTACAGGTGGTGATTTTGGAGCATTTTAACATATAATTTTGTCCTAAATTCTGTATTGGAAATTCTCTATTAGATTTTGAAGTTGATATAACTTATATCAACACTTCAGAATTCATGGCCACAAGAATTAACTCAAAACTTGTAATAATAAGAGAGAAATAATTCCTAAACCGCATGCAGCATTTTTGAACAAAATAGGGTTTGCCGGCTTCCACGGACGTTAGATGATAGCAACCAAAGCTGAAAACATACAAATCAATGTGTTCTATCATAAATAGACAAATATTTCCAATTTTAGCAAGGTTTAGGCTTGTTTATACTAGGAAAACCCAAGAATGCAGTTCTGGACGGTTGCAGAAACTGTCAAATTCTCTAATATTTGAGCAATCACTACAACATATAGGTGAGTTCATTGGCCTTGAAATCCTCGAAAGTCATTAAGAATCAAGTAAAGATTGATATGGTGGCGATATATCGCGAAATTGAAACTTCTATTCTCAGATATATTGGTTTAAGTGACAGCGGGTCAACTGGACCAATTCTGGTCCATGGACCAGGAATGGTCCCCGGGACCACTCTAGTGTTAAAGAGGCTTTTAAAATTTCAATTTCAGGTCATGTAAAAAGCCACCTATTCCATGGTTAGCAATAACAATTGCTGGTTGAAAAATAGTCAGGGTATCTAATATCTGGTCTTCTTTGAAAAATATCAAGTATTGCTAAAGTATTATTTGCAACTAGCTCTTATTTCGGTAGATGGATGCAACTAGAGAAGAGTTCTATCATTGTAGTTGTCACATGTTCCACTTTGACATGCTTTTTTCCTTTTCAGAGCTATATTTATAATTGAATATTGCATAGGGTTAAAATATATCCAATTATTGAACAAGTCAAGACAAGACATCCATTAATGAGCATCACATTGAGTACAAAAATTGCAAATCCAACTGATTATCCGGATGAAACAAGAGGCAACATCATCCATAAATGTCAGGAATCAAGTTCAGTTCTCAGGTCCAAGCATCAGACTAAGGAAACATAACATCTAAAATAGAACCGTATTTATGCTCGGCAACGCCGGGCAATTACGTAAGCAATAATGTTTTAATTATTTTGTTTGGTATTTGGGGAGGGTATCTCACGCATGGTTTGGCCTAGATTTCGCCCTGTATTGTATGCAAGCGTAGTGAAACATTTTTTGAGTGAGTGTTGGCAGTCAAAGCACTATTCCTAAAATCGGCTGAGGCATAAGTTTCCATGCATGGTTTAAAAAAAATGGGAGGATAAGAAAGCACGTTGCTTTCTTTTTTCAGCATTGGGGCAGGCTTGGAGGCAGGGTTCCGGGATCAAGTATGGTGGATGGCAGCCCTGGTTTCAAGGAAGAGGCCCAAGATCGATCATGGCGATAGAAGGTGGGCGCAGATAGAGCAGGGATTGATTCCGGCTGGGTAGAGCAGGGCTTGGATTCCGACTTGGATGCCAGCATTAGCTGGGCTTGGAGGCTCGTTTTTATTTTTTATTTCTTTCCTTCCAACCATCAAAGAAAAAATCAGAGGCTGCTTCCATCAGAATGCTGGAGCAATCTCATGGCCTTGGAAGCATGATTTCATTAATTGGATAAAATAACGCAATTTTGAGAATTTTAAGCACACCTTATTTGCTCAAGCACGAATACTTTCACCTAGTTCTCGAGCCCAACAAACATGAGGTAATTAACATACACACATACATACAAATTATGTGTTATACTTGTACGTGTACATGATACTTGTAGAAGCCCAATAATGGCCCTACATTCTACACTAATAATTCACATCAATAATTTCACTTCACTATAAAACAGCTCGACTTTCTGGGTAGAGATCATTCATCTTCCATGGCTTCCTCGATGCCTCGGCCCGCAGCACATCCGATCTTTCAAGTGCTACTTGAGCTACAATGATCCGAATGAATGCGCAAGAAATGGTGTTAATCTTGATCCATGGCTCCAATCTAAGGCTGATGGTCCTCGCTAGTGCTTGCAAGAAGCTCACCGTGTTAAAGTCCACATTTACCGGCTTCCCCGATCGAGATCTATGAGCTGAATAGCATCACGAAGCTTTGATGTTGATGATGAGTGAATCAATGTTATCGCGATGACTACCGTATTCGCTTATGATGTAATAATGGTATGAGCACCTATAAACTATGTAAGGATGTAATAGCACAATGAATTACTAAAGCTTTTCAATCACACCCGAATTACTAAAGCACAAAACATATCCATACGAAAGATGTATTATACTTGTATGTATACAACAGTCCTTATACATCAAGAATAATTGGGGTAAAGTCTACCCCAATAATTCTACCTCACTATAAAAACTCCTCACCTCGGGCTAAAGTTCATTCATCTCCCATGGATTTTTTCGCCTTCATCGGTTCACCACCATCGAGGCGATCAAGTGCTCAATGAGCCACTCGATCTTGTTGGTTGCCTAGATGTGCATCTTCTTCTTGATCCCTACCGCTGAAGAAAAGCTTTGGGCCAGATTCTGCGCCCTCAATTCGGTGATGATCCATCTGATTTGGCTTCCCGAAAGATGAGCTATGAGATATCGTGGATCACTACTACGATCCTCAAGATGAATGAATCACCTGCTCAACATGTTATAGTGTAAGAGCTCTTGTGTTAAGATGAAAAATGCAAGACGAATGAATAATAAATAGTCTATTGTAGTGATGTTATGGATAATAAATAGTCCATCGTGAAATGTCAGAATGTACCAGAAGACTCAAGTTTCATCTCCATCCTCGATGCCTCTTTAGCAAGCAATTCCTCAGAGGCGGATTCCTACAAAGAGGGAGGTATCACAACCTCGTAATGGCTTAGGTTCCACGCACTGGGGCATAGTCTATCGCTTTTGAGAGGCCGATAACGAAGTCCGGCCATTAGATTCGCCTCCACTTCTTATGCCGCCAGCCCCGATATTGTTGAGCTGCACGGGTGCCTTTCTTAGCCACAGTGCTCCCACCAAGAAACAAAACCTCGCTATAATGAGGGGCGGGATCTTGTATTGGATCCTTCTTCCACATACGCTAACCATGTAGGACATGCATCCGCCGGTCTCACAAGAAGAAACATACCTTTACTCAGACATCTTGGTATGGGTCAAATATCTCCACCGCATTCTTGGTTTATCCTTAGCAGCCCAACATAGGCGGCCGGGAAAGCGTCATATCGATCGACTTTGAATAGATTCAGTTTCTTGAAGCACAACTTGCCTTGTTTGGGGCCGGTTCTGAATTGATTGCCCTGGGTACTTCACCTAGCACACGATCACTTCGCGACCAAGTAGTCCATGACCTCATTCATGTAGGTATTAGACCACGAGTTCACACCAGCCCCCGAGATGTTAGCCCAATGCATAATGTATTTCACAATGGACGACCTCAATGCTCCTATGTCCTTGAGGCATGCATATGGCTCGACAGCCTTTGGGCGAGCCAATCAAGATCTTTGGCAAACCATTGTCATCCGCTTTCCACATCCTAATACCCTTTTCCTCGGCAACCATTCTCTATGACCGTGTCTCATCTTGTAATACATTAATGGCCACCCATCATTCATGCGTAACTTGAATAATGTGGTCTCCAAGTGACTAACCAAACGGTCCTTCTTATCGAATGTAACCTTTTACTTAACCCTTCCAATCTGGGAACCTCGGTAACAAGGTATGGTGTCGGTGCCTTTGTGCTACATTCTAAGAGTTGCGTTAGTTCGAATAGTTAGAGCATCCCACCCTGCGCGTTAACGTTGAATAGTTACCAAGAGCGCATCAATGTCATCATGAGTGTAGCCTACCATCATGAAGCCAACCTCAGATTTGATCAAAAACACCCAACCACACAAGATAGGATAGGTAAGAGAAGAGATATATGTTCTTGTTCTCGCCTCCTGCAGTTGTCTAGTCTGCAAGTAGAGCCGCCCTAGGTAGCCTCTTAAATTGCGCCGCTTGCTTAGGAGGTGCTACAAAGTCTACCCCAAGCAATTGTTTTTTTTTGGTCCTCAACCCCGCGACTGCTTAGGAGTGCGTTCCCCCACATGCCCTCGTGGCGAGCTTTTTCAAATGACCCCAATTGTCTCTAAGTGTCCTCCAAGAGTTTTGATAGCATGATTCAAGGAACCAACATGAAAATTTGAATCATCCTTCCAAAGGTCGAAAGTGAGAAATGTCCTAAGGCACTGCGCTATGGCCATGCATGAGTGCACCGGGCCACGCTTAACTTTCAAGCCGCTCACCTCTCCATACCGATTTGGCTAATTTCTCCAGCCTTGAATCATAGTCTTGTTTTTGGTCCATCTTATCATGTATGATAGTGAGCGCCTGGTCCGGCTGATCGATGGGACAAAGCTCTCCATGACCAAGCATAAGCTCCTACAAGAGATTTGGCTGTCATGTGTTCCTTCCTTTCCATCCGCAATTCTCTTCTCTCCCGTGGATCTCTCGTTTTAGCCATTTTCTTTTTATTACAATACAGTATTGCACTTGGAGAAAGTCGTCCTATTTGCTATTGCAACCTCTGAATGATTTTTGCTTCCACCCACGCGGAGAATGAAGAATGTGAGATGTGCTTGCCCGTCATCTCCATCACATTACGGCCCACCTCTTTGAAGAATGTCCTTTTTAGTTAGGACGAGGGGAGCCTCCTTCACATTCTCTCTCACCCCTTCAAGAGGATTTTGGATCCGTGGGGCATCGCCTCTCAAGATTCTCATCGATGTACATAGAGAGTATGGCCTTCCCACAGAGTGTGAGGCCTCCTCGCTTTTTTCGGTCTCGTTTACCATGCTCAAGAACTCGCGGACTAGAAGGAAAAGTCTTCGCCACTTATAGAATGTGGACATTGGTATACCATAGGCTCTATGCCATGCTTTCAAGCATACCGCTATTATTTAGCATCACCTTTCCGACCAGCCGCTCGCGGAACGTACGCCTAACATGTTGAAAACAAATATGGTCCCGTCTCAAGCTCGCAAGTTCCAATAGAACCCACGATACACGCTTATCTCACTCGATGAGAAGTTTATGCTAAAGATCTCGCGATGCAGCAGAGCCAAGACTTAAAGTCTAAAATGGAAGCTGCCGTGATTTTTCTCTCGCCTTTAGTATTGCCTGTGGAGGTGAACGTGGGGTCCGGTTCACCATTCTCAGACGCCCTCTTTGTTGCCTTTTCGTGCTCAATTTGCATGGCATAGGTTCCTTCAACGACTGTCTGTTTTCGCAGCCTTTTATGAGTGTTGACACAACAACATCCTATATTATAATGTTTTGGTGTGTTGTATCAAGCCCTAAATCGGAGGGCGAGAAATTGATTGGTTTTGAAGACCTAAATCCGACGGGCCCTTAGAAGAATGGAAATTGGTAGGATGAAAATATGCTACCA